>BRDA01004025.1:7463-32571 GCA_036984385.1 Crenuchus spilurus | reverse complement strand
AAATTAAATCCACTGGCAAGAAATAATATGTTGAATGCGAGGCACTGGAAATGCCCTTCTGTTTTATTTACAATACTATGTAAGAAAAAAAAAAAAAGAAAATTGTAGAAATTAAAAAAGTCTAACTTTTATCATTGAGTAGCAGTATTTATTTAGCATTGAGTAATTAAATTTAAAAATGCTAGCTTGAATAACACCTGACATTTGTAATGCACTGGAAAACATTACAATTATTGAATGTTATTAATATCACCTAACATGAATGTTCACAATTTTTTCAGTGACTACTACAAAACTAATGCATAAACTTGTGATTAACCAATATTGGATCTTCAATGACCAATACTGATATTTACAGAGCAGGTCAACCAATGGCTGACATTTTTTTGCATATGTTAAAACATAAATGATAAATGAAACTGTTGATGCGAGACAAAAAGACAGGATTATCAGTCATGTCTTCATCTGCCCATAGAGTGGTGAAATTGACACAAAACTATAACAATGCTCAAGAGCAGCCACATTAATAAGGATGCCTGTAGATGTGCAAGACGTAATTTCTTTCACTCATAAGTGCAGGCTGACGAAATGAATTATGCTGCATTGCTTCACTCCAGTAAGTAAAACTAAGAATCTCAGAACGCTCAACCAACACTTCAAAACACAAACACAGTTTCACAACCACAGATGCAATGAGGAATCCCATTTGATGGGTGTCAAATTTTCTGATACATGAAAAACATGCAGCATGAGGCTTTACAGACCTTTATATTTTGAACTTTATATTTTGATAAAGTGAATATTTTTTTCCTGAAAACATAAAAACAATCTTTTCCACAAATCCAGCTAGTAGACATCAGAAAAAAATGTAGAGATTTTACAGTGCTGATGTCACTGCCTGCCAGTTGCTAAGCAACAGGACTGCCAAAAGCGTGCAGCCGAATGCCTACTCTAGTGGAAGAGCACATCTCAACCCAGGAAAGAGAAATGTGCTATGGCAAAATAACAAATGCCATGTTTAATGCCAGGCTGTATTATTTATGCATGATGATGAGAGCACACAGAAGTGGGTTATGGGTAATAATGCTGACTGAGGCTGTGTCCGAAACAGCTTCTTCAGTGCCTTAGATGGCTGCGTTTTGATATGAAGGTACCTGCAAATGAATCGTGCCTGACAGGCTTTCAGTGGCAGCAATACGTCACGATGTTGGCAAGATACCCACAGCTGACACACAGGATTATGGGATGTAGGGCAGTGAAAGGATACATCTATGTTGCATTCAACAATCAGACTTCATGCCTCAGAATACTGACTGAGTAGACAAGGTTTGTGATGTTTCAGACGCAGCCCTCATCTGATATGAGCAAACATCAGACGTGGAGAAACAGCTACAGTCTCTCTTTAATGAGGGTTAAGCAAATTAAATATTAATCGATGTATTATGGATCCATTTCCTAGTCCTAGATTAATCCTAAATCTAAACATTTACGATTTTCCATGACGATTCATAAGGCATAATCATACTTTTTAATTATTTTATTTTTGGTTCTGAGATCAAGAACCAAATTGATCTCATATATTTTATGTTAAAAATGTCCTGGACCAGTCCAGTCCTCTGACGGGATACAACCAGATAGCATTTACAGTTAGGAGCTTAATCAGTCACAAAACCAGGTGATAAAGGCTTTCAGCATCATTAGAACTGAAGTCTCCAGAATGGTACATCTCTAGGACCAGGACTGGACACCATTGGTTTAGAACTGATTTATAGATGCTGCTCTGAAACAATTTATAGACGCTGCTCTGACACCCTCAGTGAATCAGCACTGGCACTGAAACTTAAAAGCTCAAAGTAAGCGTGCTCCTGCCAAAATCTAGACTAATTAAACTAATAACAGTAGACTGCTGCACCAACAGAAGCACACAAAAAACAGCAGTGCCTCTGAAAAATTTGGAACTAATTAAAACAAAACTAAAAACCCCAAGAACAAAAAGATAACATTCCTCATGTAATTTTTGTAAAACTGATAAGACTACACACAGAGAGTTAGGCAGAGAGAGAAGTGAGGATGAATGAGAGTAATTGGGATGAAGGACAGAGACAAAAATAAGGATGAGTGAGAATAATTGGGATGAAGAGAGAGAAAGAGTGTGAGTGTGTGTGTGTTGGCCTGCGGTGAATGGGAGCGACTCTAAGAGAGAAGCCCTGTATCCTACTGGCCCTCTGTGCAGTGAGCTGGACGACCTCCATCAGCCTGACACAGAGCCAAGGCTGTCAGAGCAGCTAAGAAGACTACATTAGGGGGTTGACCCATTATCAGCTCTGACCGATAATCAGAGATGATATTTAACATTTTTCCTGCTTACTGGAAACAGCATTTGAACACAAGTTTCCATGCTGATAAAAGTGTTTTATTGACGTAGGCCTACATGTACATATCTGGCCCAAGTTCCTGTCCACAGCACTATTTTTATGGTAAAAATGTTCTAAAATTAAACTTTTAAGATTTGCATCCTTATAGATTTTCACACTGCAAATCTATGGTAAACAAAATGGTCTCAAATATCAGTGATATGGTTATCAGTGTCCTTACGACTACTAATAACTACCAATACTTAACATCGCTCAATTGGTTTGTTGGAAAATAAATTAAGAGCAATTATCTGTCTCCAGAATCTATACTTCAGCCAATGATGTGACATTACAGCACCATATTGCAAACTGTTCTTCACCTCAAGAGAAGCATGGATGATCAACAAATGTAAAACGTATTAGCAAAGATGTTCTAGGTAGACAGTTGGTACGATTGCAATGATTTGGCTTCTTTTTCACAAAAACAAAAATGGTCTAAAATCACGCAAGAACAAGATTTTCCTGTATGAACTTCAAACTGGGAGCTACACAGTACCAAATCCAATATGTCACTAGACCAGCTGGGCACAAACTGGTCAAGTCTGATTCCAGCATTACAGAGAAAAATAGTCTGAGCAAGACATAAACAGTTAAATGAAAAATTTAGACCTGTTATGTCAGATTACAGTAGTCTAAATTCTAGCAGACAAATTAGATGATCAGACACTGATGGCGAAAAACACAATTTTAAAACAAAATTCACTCATCATAAGTTGTTGCCACTTCAACACATACTAATTAACTATATTAGTAATAGTAATCAGCCACAGCAATGTCAACTTATTACAGCATATGTTTGCGATTACTGCTAAATTGCACACCAATAGCAATCATGACTTAAAAGAATGGTCTGTCCAGAAATCATACTAGCACAATTTTCCTTTCCTTAGATGTACACAACCAGCAAAGACTCAGAGTCCAAGTCGTGGTTCTGATGTTTAGAGCTGAAGGCAAACAATACTAACAAACACTAGAGCTCAATAATCAATAGTTTCCAGGCTTAAATACATCACTAATACTGCATCCAGATCATACTGATGGTCTCACCGACTAATTGATGTCGATTAGGGTAAAGCTAAAAAAATAGTAGCTTTTATATCAAAGTTGTGATTTACAAGAGCACAATTTTCAAATTCCACTTATTTTTTATTGTAGTCTACATTATTAAAAATTAAGTTTTAAGTGGAAAGAAAAAAACAAGCCTGAACTTTAATTTTAGAAAATAATCATTACATATAATATAGTCACGACATTTTCCCCCAAATAGTTCAACTCTGGATAGGTAAGAATATAAATTTGTATAGTTCAGATTAAGTTACAGTGTGTCGTAAACACTCCGAGTAGACTGTAAGACCTTAATTAACATCTTATGCAATATGAGACAAGTGTTGGTGATGTATTTTTACAGAAAAGACTGGACTACTGCATTCTAGTGATTGTTAACAACTAGCCAGCTCCAGTTCTACTTTATAGAAGCAAAATTTGGACTCCAATAATGTCTTGATGGATTGACTACATGTGGGTTAAGAAGGAAATTGTGTGAATACAATTTCTGGGTGAGTTGTTCCTTTAAATAAGACAAATGTAATAACACAGCATATTCACATAAAACATTCCTGAAATCAACACAAGAACAGCAACTGAAAGCCTTCATCCATCAGTCTGGGAAAAACGGTGGACTAGTGATTACTGAGACAATCACAATTATAATATGGAAGATGTATATGTAGGGCTGCCGGCTGTCCCTTAAAATACTGGATTGTCCCGTAGAGCAAAATAAAATGCAAAATAAAATCATCGTTATACTACATTTAAGTGAATAAAGCAAAGCGGCTTTACAAACAGAAGAATCAAGCAGAGATTTACAGACAGGCTCAGAGTGTGATATGGGAGTTCACTTTTTTGTATAAAATTATCTAAAACAATTAACTTTTCTACATCTAATCTTTGATGTGGCACTTAGTACAGCTGCCCCATGTTTAGCACATATTTTGGACAAGGCATCATGGGACACGGGGATACACTAGAATATGAGATATTACTTCATAACCAACCTCACTAACAAACATAAATCATTAGAATAGGAAATAAATAAGCAAAAACCATATTTTTTTCATGATATTCTAATTTTTAATTTGGCACTACATCGGGTCTCTGCTCGCATCACTAATTACATTAATGCACAAGCTTTATTGTACTTTTCAAAATAAACTGTCCATACTAACATCATGCTTTTAAAGTTGGCCTGTATTACACATTTACTTTAATTTACATATTATTGTACTAGCATTTAAAATAGTCTATATTAAATTCTATCCATCTGTATAGTTGTTCTTTACTGCACTTGTGTTGTTGTAATACGTGACGTTTCCTCTGGGATTAATAAAGTGATGTACACATCTAACCCCGAGGTGGGCGTCTCTTGTTCCTCTAGGTTCACAGTGGCAGCCCCACGTATATGAGCGCACAGTTCTGATTTAGAGCTCTCGGCAGTTATTAAACGTGACGTAAATAAATAAAGTGGCCGTTAATTAAAATGAGCTCGCGCTGCACGAACAGGGCTAGCGTTAGCATTAGCAGCTAACACACCATTTACCATGAACTACGCGTTTATCGGAGTCAAAGACTTAAAAATGTGGCACAGCTTCGACACTAAAGCGAAGACACGTCCATTCCAGCTCACAACACGGCACATTTAAAAGGAGCAGCTGCGTTTTATTCGTTTTCCGTGCGTTAGCTTAAGCCGTTAGCGTTAGCCTCAAAGGCTGAAGGGCTTTTCGTTTCACTAACTCGACGCTAGAACGACCGCGCTCGTTATTTATGTCGTTTTCCTCACCTTTTTGATGTTGTAGATGCGGGTTAACATGCCCACTCCCCGGTCGTTGAGGATGGTCAGTTTCTCGGCCAGTTTCTGCTGGCTGGGCTGCAGTACTGCCCGCGACATGGCGTCCACACAAAGCTACCGAACAGCGGCCAAATAAAACCCTCCTGTCCCTCTGTTTAGTGTTGTTCTGTAGTGTTTGGAGGCGGATTGACGAGTGTTTTGTGCTTTAGTGTTCAGATGGGCCCATACTCCGGGGCTGACCGCTCCTCCGCTCGGTTCTAGGTGTTGCCCTGCCTGTCCTGTTTCCTGCAACAGCAGCGCTGCAGGGAGGAGCACACACGAAGCCTCGCACGAGCGTTTCCGACCAATAGCGAATGTTGCCGATTTGCTTTCCGAGTGCTTCCGAATCGTTCCGAGTTTGCATAAGCGAAAGCACTACATATTAGAATACACTGAGAAGGTTCGTTTTAGCAAGGTAAACTGTTATGTATTTTATATTCAGTATATTTAAAATGATCAGTATGCCTTCACCAGATTCTCAAATGACTGTGAGTTTGAGTACATTACAATTCAAACAGTATAAGCATTAAATACTATGTAATTAATATAAAAATGTGCCAGTTTACCTTGTTATGAACATAAATTAACGTTTGGACAATATTCTAATTTTTAAAGTAGTACAGACTGTGATAATTATACAGCTCTTAATTTTTTTCTGATTTTACTATTTATATGTATGTGCTTGAATAAAATTGACATTCTTGTTTTGCTCAGTAAACTTCTGACAACATTTCTCCCAAATTCCAAATAATATATTCTAAATTATTTGCAGGAAATTGACAAATGATCATAATAACAAAAATATGCAGAGTCTTCATATCTTGAAAAATACAAAACATAATTTCAACAACAACAATAATAATAATAATAATAATAATAATAATAATAATAATAATAATAATAATGTTTTAACTTGTTAAAAAGAGTCCAGAAATAATTATTTTTGAAATAATCCTGTTCTTAATCTTCACCAACCTGTCACGCTACTGTCCTGGACAGATTTTTACATTTTCTTAGGAGACCACTCATATAAAAGCTATTTCAGTACTATCAGCTCCCCCTTGTGGATAACTGTCAGCCTGTCAAACGTGAGTAAACATAGGTATGACTTTTAAAGCAGGACCACATTTAAAAATGAATGTCATAAGCATTTCAGTTTACAGTTACACCCTTTAGGTGGCAGCATTGCTCTGGAACCCTCAGGTGATCTTGGACAGGTAATAATGAACCTTCTCAGCTTTCAGGCTGTAACAAAGAAAAGTAGAGCAGCATCACCACTGGTGGGGGATCAGTAGTTAAAAGCAAACAGCCCACGGACAGGCCTGTGTGGACACAGGGGCCGTTATTCTGCTTTGTTGAGCCTCTCTACCCATGTGATGCAGTCGCTGGCACAAGAAATCAAATCTTTCTCCAAAAACAACTTGAGAAAACAATGCACCAGAGTGACGACTCTGAGTGGGAGACGGATTATTGAGACGTGGAAAGGATCAAGCGTCCATGTGGTGGAGGATACGGTACAGCCTGAGACAGCATGTGGATATGTGCAGGATAACACCTGGGACCTCCAAGTGGGATATATCAGACCTTATTTACTGCTCAGTAAGTGACCTACACTTCAAAGAACGGTGCCAAAACAGAGCTCTTGGAGCCTCTTTGGTTCCTTACACAGCTTTTCAATGAGTCGTCCCTTGTTCCATGTTTGTCAGTGAATTCTGTGAACGTAAAGAACTTCTAAGATTGAAACAACCTCTAAAGAATGTAAAGGCTCTATCATTGGTAGATGTTTTCCAAATACTAGGCAAAGGGTCATTTAGGAACTTGTCTAATTTAGAGTGTAATTTGCTTGTTTGTTTATTTTTTAACCTGTTAAATGGCCAGGACCTGCTGATGCGTCCAGGCTTCCATTTCACTCTCATATCAGAATAGCTTCTGCTTTGTTTTCCATGCAATTAGTGAATAATAAGCTTTAAGAGGTAATTAACCTGGGAGTTTTGTGTCATAACACAATTTGTGTCACATTGTTTTAATACATTTAGTGTCATATTGACATCTGCTTTAAAATATTTAGACATATGACCCGTTTAAAAATAATTTAAGCTATTTTGCTTTCTGTTTTAGCAAATTAATTGTGATATATCACAAATGTTTAAGGTTACAGGCATTGTCAATACCTACTTTACTGATATATACCATGTTTTGTTGTTATATATATATATATATATATATATAGTATTTATTCTGAAATTCATGGCTTTGTGGTGTTCATATTAGGCTCACAAGATGCTGCTCATGACTTTGGGACTTTGAGAAAGTATAAGGTACCATGCTTCCTTTGCTTTGTTAATATTTTTTATTTCTTGGATTAATAATCTTCTCTGAGCTCTTATATGGACTTTTCTGCTGATTTCAGGTCACACACATACTGAATGTTGCGTACGGTGTAGAAAACGCCTTTCCTGATCTGTTCATCTATAAAACACTCAGCATACTGGATCAGCCCGACACTGACATCATCTCACATCTCCAAGAGTGCACACAGTTCATAGAGCAGGCCAAGGCTGAGGTAAATGCCCACTTGCAATGGCACACACTATACAAACACACACACACACACACACACACACACACACATATATATATATATATATATATATATATATATATATATATATATATATATATATATATATATGTGCAAAATAATAAAATATATTATCAAACTAGACTAATCTGTTTATTGGCCCTCTTCCTTAGTCTAGTTCAATGGCCCGCCCACAGAATCACATTTAATTGTTAAATATAAACCACATGTTGAGTAAAGCCAATCAAACGTGCTTTTGTTTTTGTAATTTTCTAAAGCACTTTATTATTTTTAATGTTCTAATATTAAACTGTGTTCATGTAATTATCATGGAATTAATGGTGAATGAATATCGGTCCTAAATATCGGTTGATTACTAATAATCAGTATTGGTATTGACGCTGATGAAAACATATTGGTCGACCCCTATGTCACACTCTACATTTTGCCTTTGTGTAAGTTTATCCAGTGAAAAGATCCTTTAAGCTTTGTTTCCACAAATACCTGCCAGTGAAGTGCAGTAAGAGTCTATTTTGATATAAATGTATATTTTTTAGAATTGTATAATATTCTTATAATTTAATATGTCTCCTACATTTTAGCCACATTGCAGCATTATTAGAAGGATATTTCATTTTCTCAAAGTAATTTCCTGAGTGTTGGATGAGGCCTATCTGATACTGGACAGTCAGCCAATGGCTGGCGTCTCTTATACTAGGCAACCACGGCTTTAAATAATGAATGCCGAGTTTTCAGCATGCATTATTCAGCACGTTGTAGAAAGATCATATCACTGCGAGGCCATTGTTTGTCATACAACCTCTTTACCAAATAGTAGCGCCAGTCACCCTTAACCTGACACTGTCACATGATGCAAATTCGCAAAGGTTTATGATTACAGCAGCTATTGGAAATAAGTTTCCAGCCCTCTGTAAAATGAGCGTGCTGCCTCCCGCTGGCAGACGGTCTGCGTAGCCCATGATGCAGGTGGTTGGGGGAGGTGGGGGCAGTTTAGTTAATCAAACCATGTTCTCCTTAGCTTGATGAACTTTCATTCTCTCACCTTACAACTTGTAATTTTGCCACCACACGTGATTAGCATAGTATTTGTTACATGAAGTACGCTGATGCATATTATTGGGGTGTAATGGACACTCTTGGACACTGGAAAGATGAGTCCGTCTGTTTCTGGCACTCTTTTGTGGATTTTTCCACATCCTCATTTCACAATCATTACAGACGTGGTTTTAAAAGACTCCTGAAATCTTTTCCATTGACTGGTACCATCTCTGCACATTATAGCTGATCGAGCTGAGCTGTATCAGGTTCTTTCTGTGGCCAGAGAGGTGCTGACCCCTTTCAGACTAAATACACCGACCGGCCACTTCATGAATATTTCCTTTTATCATTGTTTCTGTATACTTTGTCCTGTTCTTCAATGGACAGGACCCCCACAGAGCAGCTGTTATTTGGGTGGTGGATCTTTCTCAGCACTGTGATACTGATGTGGTGGTGGGGTGTTGTGTGTTAGTAAGTGCTGTGTTGGTGGATTGGCAGAGCTGATGTATTAACACCTCAGTGTCACTGCTGAATCAGAATCTTTTTATTTTGCACTTTTTTGCCCATTTTTCCCAATATGGTAGTAGCCAATTAACCCATCCCATCCGTTAGGACTCTCCCCATCACTTTGCACTATTACTGACTCTAGGAGGGTGAAGACAAGCACAAGCCTCCTCCGTTGCGTGTGATGCAGCCACCACCTCTTTTCTAACTACCGCTGATACACCGTCACTGGGGAGCCAACACGCTCGGAGGAAAGCACAGGATTCCCAGCTCTGAATGGACCAATCAGTAGACGTCTGAGCCAGCGGACATTACAATGTGAGAGTGATAGAGAGAGAGAGAGCGCCATCTACCTGCCCAGAGAGAGCACTGCCAATTTTTGCTCTCTTGGGCCCCGGCTGTTGATGGCAATCAGCATGACCGGGATTCAAACTCACGATCCTCTGGTCATAGTGTCAGCGTGGTGAGAGTGACCCACGTATGACATGTAACAGCACAATAAACAGTAAGCAAAATAGAGAATAATGAAATAAAAATATTACTAAAAGTAATAAAAATAATAAAGAGCTGAGGGAGCTAAGAGAGATGTGAGTGGTCAGCTGATTTTGCCAGCGCACTTCCTCACCCTGCTGGTGTAGATCTCCTGAAGCATTGGTAGATTGCATGTGATGATCTTCTGCTCTCCTGATGATGCTCTGGAGTTTGGCTCATTCTTGGGAGGTGGAGGAACCAAACCAGATGGTTATGGATGCTGTGAGGATGGACTCGGTAATCACTGTGTAGAACTGGATCATTAGGAACAGTGGAAACTCCAGAGTCGTTGATGAACGGGGAAGGGGGTGGGGGTCAGAAATCTACCACCATCTAAACTGGCTATCCTGTGTTTAGCAGCAGGTGGTTGTTGCTGCACAAGGAGACCAGCTGCTCAAACTCCTTCCTGTAGGCAGTTTCCTCCTTGTTGTTTATGAGGCCCACTAGAGTGGAGTCCTCTGCAAATTTCAGGATTTTTACAGCTGGGTCCTTGGAGACACATTCATTGGTGTAGAGGCTGAAGAGAAGAGGTGCTAGAACACAACCTTGTGGAACTCCAGTACTGAGTGTCTGAAGTGTGTATCCCCGGCTGTACCTGCTGTCTCCTGTCTGTCAGGAAGTCCATAATCCACAAATCCACTTACACATAAAGTCCTTCATTGATAGCTGGGACAGTTTGGTTCAAAGAAGCTGTCACACAATGATGTTTAGCTGAGCTAAGGTCCACAAACAAATCCATAGCATAGGTTCTAAGACTGTCAAGATGCGGTAGGATGAGATGCACAGTGCAGGGAGTCCAGCTGAGGTTCTGTAGTGGACTTTAGGTGGGCTAAGACCAGTCGTTCAAAGACCTTCATGATTACAGATGTCCGGGCGACTGGCCTGTAGTCATTAAGTCCACTGGTGGTCGATTTATTGAGATTTGGGATGAAGGTGGAGGTCTTGAAACATGCTGGAACACAGCAGAGTTCCAGAGATTTATTGAAGATGCTGGTGGTAGTTGGTCACAGAAGTGTTTTAGGGTGGATGGAGGTACTGAGTCAGACCACAGGACTTTCCTCACTTTCTCTCTGCTGAAGAGCCTAAAAACGTCCTGCAAACTGATGGAGGGGTGAGCAGGAGACAGAGGTGAGAGACCTAGCATTGGGGAGGAGGAGGAGGGGGATTGACAGGGGGATACAGACTGCAGATTGTCAAATAGTGCCAACAGTGTCACCAATGAAGGACTAGAGGACCAACACAAACTGTGCTGAGCTACTGTTTCTGACTTTACATCTACAAGAAGACAGGTGTGTCTGACTGAGTGGACAACACACACTAACACACCACCACCACGTCAGTGTCACTGCACTGTTGAGAATAATCCACCACCCAAATAATACCAGCTCTGTGGTGGTCCTGACTATTGAAGAACAAGGTTAAAGAAGGGTAAGAAAGTATACAGAGAAACAATTTTCTTAATAAAATCTCAGTAACACCCCAAGTTATGTCTTATGTAAATATTCACTGTTCACTAAACACATTTCTGTGAAGCTGTATTATTGTGTAAAGGAAGGTTACACCCTTTTTTGTGCTGTATTTTGATTGAAAAAATGGCCTATTTAAGTCTCTCCTGAGCTATAGTGTGTGTTAGTCAGATCATCCCGGCAGCTCTGGTTCTAAACTAAAACAAATTAACATTTAGACAGTCTTGGCTGAGCAACTACTGAATAAAATGGAAAATAGTATAAATATGATTTTTGGGTGGACCGTTTATTTTAATTACTCGTATCATCTTTGCTCTAATGTATTAAGTAAATTCTGTTCAAGTTTCAAAATTCTTTCCTCCCAGTTAATGCCAATTTTAAACTGTGCAAGACGTAAACACACCCAAAAGACATTTAAAGAACATTCACTCAAACCACTTCAGGAGCTCATCTGAGACACATTTTAGCCAGAGGCTATGGTATTGTAAATGCATCCACCTCTACAAGACATATTCAATGATCAAAATTCTTCCCAAAACAATCTAAATTCCTCCCAGTACAGCTGTCACCACTAACAACCCAAACCCAACCAAATACAACCAAAACACACCAACATAATCAAATATAACCAATATAACCAAAACCCTGTCCGATACAACCAAAACCCTGCCCAATACAACCAAAACCCAAACAAATACAACCAAAACCCAACCAAAATATACCAATATAAACAAATATAACTAATATAACCAAAACCCTACTCAATATAACCAAAACCCTGCCCAATACAACCAAACCCCAAACAAATACAACCAAAACCCAACCAAAATATACCAATATAAACAAATATAACTAATATAACCAAAACCCTACTCAATATAATCAAAACTTTGCCCGATACAACCAAAACCCAAATGCAATACAACCAAAATGCCACCACTAACAACCCAAACCCATTCAAATACAACCAAAAACCCTACCCAATATAATCAAAACCCTGCCTAATAAAACCAAATCCCAAACCAATACAACCAACACCCAACCAAATACAACAAAAACCCAAACCAATATAACCAAAACCCTGCTTAATACAACCAAATCCCAAACCAATACAACCAAAATCTAAACCAATACAACCAAAACCCAAACAAATATAAGCCAAACCCTTCTTAATACAACAAAATCCCAAACCAATACAACCAAAACCCAAACCAATACAACCAAAACCCAATCCAATACAACCAAAACCCAATCCAATACAACCAAAACCCAAACCAATACAACCAAAACCCAATCCAATATAACCAAAACCCAAACCAATACAACCAAAACCCAATCCAATATAACCAAAACCCAAACCAATACAACCAAAGCCCTGCCTAATACAACTAAAACTCCACCCGATATAACCACAACACTGCCTAATACAACCAAAACCCCACCCACTATAAGCTCAACCCAACCTAATACAGTACACTGAAGTTATAAGGAGTGTTTCTTTTAGAATGATGCACAGTCTGTAACAAAACCAGCTGTTTGATTCTGAGGGTTAAGAGGGGTTTAAGTAAATCCATGTGTTTATGGTCCATATGTCAAAAACAGACTGCAGGGAAAATGAGTAAAATGCTAAACTCCACTAAAACATGATTTAATTCTGCTGGTTCAGTCCATCAGAGTTTACTTTGACACAGAATACACAGCAGTGTGCTGACATGCTGACATGCTGGCTAATTTTTATACATCAGAAATGGACTTGAATCTTGTGTCGTCCTCTGAACAGAAAGGCGTGGTGCTGGTCCACTGTAACGCCGGGGTCTCTCGCTCGGTCTCGGTCATCATCGGATACCTGATGTCCCGTGAAGGCCAGTCGTTCAGCGATGCCCTTTCCTTTGTGAAGTCGGCCAGGCCAGCGTCATGTCCAAACCCGGGCTTCATGGAACAGTTGAAAAATTTCAAACCGCCAGGCAGCACGCAGGCCAACGGTTTGGGTCACGACTGAACAGTAACCCGCTAATCCGTCCTGCATGATTTATGTCTGTAATAAAGCCAACAGTGCTTCCCACAGAGGTGTTTGGGGTGACTTTGATTTGACCGACTGTAACTTCACAACTTGTTAAGCATTTAGAGCTTTTTGTATTGTTTAAGGGGGTATCTGGGGTTAAAGGTCAGTTTTTAACACGGTGCTTAGCTTAAGACTCTGTACTTACCTTCCAGGAATGACACAATTCATTAGATTTTTATAGTTCTCATATGGTTGGAGATGTAAATGCACTTCTTTAAACGTGTGATATCTGATTTATAGCATGAATTTCCTATGATGCCTTCAAATCATTCCTTTTGTCCATTTCTCTCATTTGCTAGTGACATCTTGTGGCCATTGCTCACTCTGGAGATGGGATTTTAATTATTATTAGAGATTATTAGAGATTATTTACAGGTATCTGGCTAATTCTCGTGTCTTTGTGGATATTTACATTTGCAGTCTAAGGGAAGGGCAGTGTGTTGATTATGACAGAGTATATTTACTTTGCTACAAAGCAGGATTTCTAAGTTCACACTATATGGACACACAGCTTGTCTAGTCCCTGTAGAGAAGTACTGCCAATAGATTTAACCTATGGGCACATTGTCTAATGCCAGGTGTGGGCTAGAGGGCACAGGAGGAGCTGTGGAGTTCTAGTTCTTCTGGGATGAGCTGGTGGTGGTGATCATCCAACATCCAGACCTCACTAACGCTATTATAGCTGGATGCAATCAAATCCCAGCAATGCTACAAAAAAAAGCATTACTCCAACAAAAGCAGGATAAGAATGATATGAAACAATGAATAAACAGGTGTCCCAATACTTTAGTGTAGCTTAAGCCCAAGTGAGTATTAGACAGGTTTGACTTTGAGCTTAAGTTATCTGGCTACATGGGGAAATCCTGCATTGTGGAATACCACCCTGTTCATTTGTTTTTAAATGGTCATGTGACTGCCTATGCGACAGGAGGTGTTAATCAGTAGACCTTAAATTCTAGTGTGAACTGTCTGGGGGCATATTCTTCTATTCTGGACAATAAAGTGACTGTAATGTTGCAAATCTGTTGTTAGTTTATAACATTTACGTGGCACTAAAGACTAAAAATATATACTGTTGAGAGCTGATCTCAGATCATTGCTTTCATACTAAAATAAATACAGTAAGCACCAGTGAGCATATTTTGAAGTAGTAAACATGTATTTAAAATTACTTCATCAGACGCTTATGTAACACAGCAGAGTATTCAACGCCATGTTTTGTTGAGACTGAACACAAACCTGGCTGGTTGAAATGGTGAAGTTGCATGCAACCACGGCATAGCTAAAAACAACCCTGGTTAACTGATATTGTGATACTTTCATGCAACTAGTTGCATGCAATGAGTTGTATGCAACCACAGCATAGCTAAAATCAACCCTGGTTAATTGACATTGTGAAACTTTCATGCAACTAGTTGCATGCAACCACAGCATAGCTAAAATCAACCCTGGTTAATTGATATTGTGATACTTTCATGCAACTAGTTGCATGCAATGAATTGTATCCAACCACAGCATAGCTAAAAGCAACCCTGGTTAATTGATATTGTGAAACTTTCATGCAACTAGTTGCATGCAACCACAGCATAGCTAAAATCAACCCTGGTTAATTGATATTGTGAAACTTTCATGCAACTAGTTGCATGCAACCACAGCATAGCTAAAATCAACCCTGGTTTAATGATATTGTGAAACTTTCATGCAACTAGTTGCATGCAACCATAGCATAGCTAAAATCAACCCTGGTTAATTGATATTGTGAAACTTTCATGCAACTAGTTGCGTGCTGTGAGTTGCAAGCAGCATAACATAGCTGAATAAACTCAAAACACCAGTGCTTCCCTACACTTTAAGTTGAGCTTTAGGCTTAATCTTGGGTAAAACTTGTTTTACATGGAACAATTTTCAAACAAATCTGATTGCTTGAAATGTACTGTACTGGAAAGTAAATTGCACTTGAATTGCGTATTTTTAAAAGTTGCAGAAAAAAATGCACATAGCATATAACTAGTTGCATGAAAGTTTTACCATTTCTACCAATCTAGGGTTGGGTTCAGCATCTGTGCAACTTGATACTTTTAATATGATAGATTCACTGAATTAAAAACTTTATGGGTCAATTTCCAAGGCCCAGGTTAATTTCAAACCTTTACTAAAAGTACTTTTAATGATAATTCACTATTGACACTTCAATCCAGTTCAAGACTAGGCTTAATCCATGTCAAGGAAGTTGTCTTCAAGGTAGCTGGCTACTTATGTTTTAATGCTAAACCAATGATATTCTTTAATGCAGTAACTATACATTAAAGCATTTAAATATGAGTGCAGCCTCAGACACATAATCTAAGTTTTATAATCAAAATTATTATTTGTACTTCCTCACGGATAAACAATACAAATCAGTTTCACAGCTGCAACTCGTTCAGCTATACAAATGCATACAGTACCAGTCAAAAGTTTCATTCAATGTTTTTATTATTTTTCATTTTCCCTACATTGTAAACTAACACTGAAGTCATGTAGTAAACTTAACAGTGTTAAACAAACCAAAATATGTTTTATATTTTAGATTCTTCAAAGTAGACACACAACTGATGTTTCAAACACATTAAGAGGCAAGAAATGCAAGTCATGAACTGTTGACAAGACACAGATGTTAACTGAAAGCCATTCCAGGTGACTACCTCATAAAGCTGACTGAGAAAATGCCAAGAAAGTTGCATCTAAGCAAAAGGTGCCTACTGTGAAGAATGTAAAATATAAACATATTCTGCTTTGTTTACTTGTTTGTTTACTAAATAATTACAGATGTGTTTATTCATAGTTTAGATGACTTTAGTATTAATCTACAAAACAGAACATTTTTAAATCTTGAAAAAACACTGAACGTCCAAACTTTTGACAGGTACTGTATTTTGAAATGTCTTGCTTTCGTTGTTAAGTGGCACGACAATGTCACGACTCTTGATTATACCATAAAGTTTTGTATTTCTAATCAAATCCTGTGCTTTTCTTGCTCCAGTGTGTGAAAATGTTCATGACCCTGTGTGGACAATTAGATGGGCAAATGACTGGCAGCTCAGTGTGATTCAGACAAGCACAGCTGTGTTTGATTGGTTCAGACTGAGCTGACTGCCAAAGCTGAGCTGTGAAATTCTGCTGTAATTACTGCAGCCAGGAGACACGAAGCAGAAATAAAATGCAAAACAAAAACAAATATCAAAATATTGTGCAGAGTTTAATGTTATTAATATATTGTAGGCTACTAATTCCTGTGTTTTACTGCATTAATTCACATTTGAAGTCACATGGTTATAATTAAGCATGGCCACTAATTTTATATCGAGGCCACAAGTTACGTTTCTTGTGTCCTCAAATTAATACATAGAAGCTACAAATTATGTTTCTTGTAACTTAACTTAAACTACATGTCCAAATATTTGTGGACAGCTCTTCTTTAAGGACTATATCAGTTCACAAAAGTGTGTTTGATATAGTTAATAACTTTGCAGCTGAAATAATTCAATCATTATTGACATTAATGTTGAAGGTGTGCCTCAGGGCTCCATTTTAGGGCCTCTATTATTGTGTTTACATGCCAATTTAGCCATTGAGAAATGCTGCAAACTACATATTCATGCTGATGATACAGGTTCCTGTCCTTGGGGCAAACCGCTGCAAACTTCAAAGCATTTAAAAACAAATCTTAAGTTATATTAAGTTGACACAGATTTACACAAAGCTTGTCTAGTCCCTGTAGAGAAGTGCTAGAAAATAGGACTAAACATCAATCTGTTGGCACCACGTCTAATGCCAGGTGGGCTAGAGGGCACAGCATTGAGCTGTGGAACTGTGATCTCTGCTTTATACAGTACTTCTGGGATGAGTTGGTGGAATTTGGGATCCTGACATCAGTGATGCTCTTGTCGCTGAATGCAATCAAATCCTCAGAGCAGTGGTCCAAAAAGTAGTAGGAAAGGCTTCTCTGGACAGTGTAGACAGATACTTTGAAAAATTTAACTTGTTGCCATCAAAAACACAACTCCTTGCTTTTAAGTACTCATTTGCTATCTTGTGGGCTCAAAATAAAAACTCATGGTCATGGCTTATTAAAAAACAACGATGTCACCTCATGGGTTCTGAACATTAACTCAAGCTTTGAAAAGACTTGACTTGACTTAAACTGGTAACACGCTTTAATGCAAATGCAAAAGTCTTTTTCTGATCTTTTGAGCCTGAAGCAATGTTTTCAGTCACAGTTTTCACTTTGTTCTGAGTCTTTATGAAGAATGACTGGTGACACTATTTGAAGCCTGAGGACTTCAAATCGCACACATTGACGAGTGTACTGTTATGTGTTGAGTGAAAAGCTGAACTTTGGAGTCACAAATGGGCTGAAACATTGTATCCATTGCTTATGAATGTATTGTAAGTTTTAAAACACATGTTACTGTATGCTGCGTATGCTTCACACATTTCTTAAAGGAGCACTGCTCAAACTCATTACATTTCTACTTTTAACTAAAAGTGATTTACTTAGAAAATGCACCCTAATTTTAGTCCAGGATTAGACTTCATCTTGGCTTAGTATCTTCCCCTAACTCTGAATAAACCTCATACTGGATAAATATAGTTTATAGTTATCAATTTTAGTGATTTGATTTCAATTTTTGTTTTGATTTTTAAACATGAATGTGTGGAATGTATTTTTGTTCAATAAAAACTTACATATATGAATGCATACATATCTGTGGTCTCTGTTTGATAGAGCGATTTGAGAATTATAGAGATAGGGAAAATAGAGATGCACCGAATATTTGGCAACCAAAATTATTTGGCTGGAAATGTGAAAAAAACCCACACTTTCACAAAAGTGAAAAGACTGAATTTTTTACTGAACAGTGAGGTTTTTAATGACACTGTTGCCTTTTTGGATATTCAGAATTGTGTTTTGGTGCTAAAATGGAAGAAGACAACAAACTACAAGTACAGCCTTTACTAAACTACACTTATGATGAAGCCAGAATACTTCAGTGGCTGAGAAGACCCAATGCGCTGTAGATTCAACAAACGCACTTCAAAACCGTTAACAACACAACAAAGTGTTTCCGACGGCCACTTAAAGGATGTGGGACCATATATACCGTGATGCCATATGTAAACAGAACCTCACTGTTCTGTCTTCTGAAGCTTTTTTTGGGCTTTTTTGCATGACAATTAATAAAAGAATAATTCATATAAATACTATATATATGTTTGGATATACTGTATATACAAATGTAACCAAACTTGCTTCTCATTAGATAGGCTGCTGAGGCTCAGCGAGGTTCTGTTTACATACAGTATGGCATCACCGTATATGATCCCACGTATTTTAAGTGGCCCCTGGAAACACTTCCATTATGTTGTGAATGGTTTTGCAGCGCATTGGTGAATCTGAAGCATGTTGGGTCTTCTTGGCCACTGCAGAATACAGCCGCTTAGCTTTGTGTTTGTGCTCCCTGCTGCAGTGTTAGGGATCGTCTCACAATTAGCAGAAGAAATGTGAAGTGTTTCAATGTCTGTAGCCAATGACACTCACATTAAACACACAAAACATCCATGTGACTTACATCATCCTGTGTGAGTGGATAGAAATGTTTAAAGTCATGCTGCATGTTTTTAATGTAGATCAGAGGTGTCTAATGTTGGGCCTGTAGAGTTTAGCCTCTGCCTTAATCTAATATACCTGATCCAAGTAATGAAGACCTTTTGGGTTCAGGATTGTTTGCCAAAGTTCCTTCTCCTGTAAAGTTTGCTCAGATAGTGACCATTATACTAGACAGAAATAAGAGGAGGTAGACATATGTTAGAGTAGAAAATGGAATAAAAGTGTATATTTACATGTTCAGACATATATGACATGTATGACAAGAGCAGATATTGCATTACATTTTAGGAGGTGATTTAATTCACAGTATGAATATAACAAGCAGTGTTTTCACTACAATCATACAAAACATTTAATATAGTGGAAACGTTCATTTATTTAAGCTTGTTTTATTTTTCATTTATGACTTATTATATAAGTTTGTTTTATTGTTGATCAGTGTCACTTAAAGCTCATGAACATCCCAAATCCAGTAGAATATTTCATTTCATGTAAATAACTATTCAAACAGTATAAATAGTGTGCATCTCTCAGAGCTACAGCTGCCCCATTCCTAATAACATCACTCCTGAATCAGAGGCAACATCAGAAGTGTCTTACCTGGACTGAGCAGAACCAGAACTGGACTGTTACTCAGTACAAAGTCCTCTTTTCAGATGAAAGTCACTTAAACATTTCATTAGTAAATCAGCTCTCAGTGGACGTGGAAGGTCCCAGACCAGGTTTCAGGGTACCTATCAGTCCAAAATCAGGTGACCAATGGAGATTCAAGGTGAACGCCGCCTTCTAAGCCCCACCCACCTGTGAAAACTTTGCCAAAAGGTAGAAGCAAAAAACTGAAGCAGAAGTAGAACACTTCAGCAGCAAAATCCACAAAAGCAAAAAATAAAAGCAAAAACCGGCAAAATCCAAACAAAAATAAGTATCACGTAACTGCAAAGAGTAATAAAGTAAACAAGTATCTCTAAATAAATATATATTTGACATTTTCTTTCTGTTTTGCATTCGCAACATCTATTTTTTCCATTTGTTTCTTAGATTTTTGCACATTTTATTATTTTAAGCAGAACCAGAACTGTGTCTGAAGTCCAGTGTGCAGGTTCTGTGATGGTTTGAGGTGTCATGTCATCTGCTGGTGTTGGTCCACTGTGTTTAGTCCAAAGTCAACATCTACCAGGAGAGTTTAGAGCACTTCATGCTTCCATCTACCAAACCAACTGATCAGGATTAAAACAAGACAGAGCTGAGTTATGTCACTTTATGTGTGATTAAAATCAAATGGATCATTTTCTTTGTCATTCTAATTTCTGATGCTGTGAAATAAAGGATTATCGATGGTCTAAACTCTGATTAATATGTTTAAAAATGACTTTTTGTGACTGATGTGAACCCGACAAGCTGTTGATATAGCTACTATAATGTTAGTATGTATACACTAACTCCAAAAAAGTGTTCATATTTTAATAAAACAAAAGAAAATGGTCATATTTTATGTTAATTCCACACATTTGATACTGTTTGAATAGTAATTTATTTAAATATTCTAATAATTTGTGGATTTGTAATGTTCATGTCATGCTGATCAACAATAAAAGGCTTGAAATATGTTACTTTACATGTCATAAATATAAAAGTTTAAAGACGTAAGTGATGTTCTTACTGGCTGTGTCTGAGAATGACAGTAATGTAAATGTGGTGACCACAGCGCCTCCAGTGGCCGCTGTGTGTATTGCTGGCGCTGTGCTGAGGTTTCTGACTGGAGCGTCTTCTGCTCCCAGTTTGTGACTGAAAAGGCAGCTTAAAGGTGGTGGAAACAGGGCAGAGCGGGCTTTAGTCCCTCCAGGTGCTTTTTCCATGTCTTTGAAGGGTTTCAGCAGGATCTACAGAGCCACATGGGGTCTGTGTCCACCACGCTGACCAGGAGGAAGATCGCAGCTGTGAGCGTTAAAGAGAAGCAGCCGGACAGCAGGACCGAGAGCGCGCATCCTGCAGGACAGACGGGGACGCGCAGCGGCTCAGCGGACTCTGAGGAAGGTCAGTGAGTGAGCAGCAGGATGTGCAACTAGTAGCATGAAACTTTCACCTGTGCAGGAGGTGCACCTGCTGCATGTCACTGCTTCACTGATGTATGTGTTTATAAGCTATTTGGGACTTTTATTTGCTTGTGCATTGTTTACACACACATTGGCCACTTCATTAGGTACACATACCTTGTATCTACACTCACTGTGCATTTTAGCTCCACTGAGCATACAGGTGCACTTCTACACTGCCAGAGCAGGCACATTCTCAGCACTGCAGTGACACTGACGTGGTGGTGGTGTGTTAGAGTGCTCACCAGCAAAACACACACTAACACACTGTCACCAAGTGAAGGGTGGTAGCACTTCAGCGAAGGGTGGAGCCGTTGCAGTGTGCCGAGACTTCTCGTGCATTGAATGTCAGTGGCATAACGAGGGAACGATGACTCTGGTGAGTGGTACCGAGCAATCGCCGTGCAACAGTGGACCAGTTAACCTCTATAATGAAGAGGAAAGTGTCACTGAGCGAACTCTCCAAGCCAAGGAAGGTTTGGAACATGTTAATACCTTGAATATATCAGCAGAACACGCGTTGTGGATGAGTTTGTTCTGGGAGAAATGGGCCAGCGTAAAGACCTCAGGACCAGATCATTATGGGTACATGACTGGATTGGGGCATCTTCTGCTTGTGTGGGGTTCCTAAAGACATTGACCTCCTCATTTTAGGGCAGTGGGCAGCCCTATCCATGGCACCCCGGGAGCAGTTTGGGGTTAGGTGCTTTGCTTAAGGGTACTTCAGTCATGACCTGCATGGGGATTGAACCGACAACCTTCTGGTCACAAATCCAGATGCCGCACGCAGGTCACAGGAGCCTCATAAAGCAACTAGCTACGCTCAGCACTATAACACCAGTGCTTCAGAGGACCAACAGCTTATTAGCATACTGGTCTGTCATTGGTGTATATGTTTGTTTATTTGAATATTGGCCTGCTTTCCATTTTTCATTCTTGTTTCCTTCCTTCGTGAGTTCATTTGTTCCACTGTTTGTTTCTAAAAGTTATGCCCGGCCTATGAATCATGAGAATGCAGGACTTTTCTGGGAATCCCTGTGTGACCCTGTGATCGGATTCGGACTGTTCCAGCTCAGTGTCATTAACGTCATTAGACTGTGTTTATCAGTCGTTTCTGCTCCGAGGTCCCTGAGCAAGGTGAGCCGAGTTCACTGAGCTAAACAGGCATCCCTCCAGACCTCCAGCCAGCCTCTGAGACTCCACGCCAGCCTCTGCTGCGCTCACTCGCTCTCAGAGGGAGGAACCTTTTTGGTAACATGGTCATGAGAATACGTGACACTTACATAACGTCGTCATGACCCCAAAAAAACATCATAAAGACTTCAAACGGTCGCTAAGGTTATATTTGCCAATTTGTCTGAAAGACATGAAGCCGAGTGGAATAAGTCTTTTCTAAATGTTTGTGTTCACTCTTCTGTTCTTCAAGGGTTCTTCAAGGGTTCTTTAGTAAAGAAAATGGTTCTACATAGCCCCAAAAAGGGCTCCCCTATTATTACAAGCTTGACGTCGTAACAATGGCAGAACCCTTCTTGAAGCTATATACAGTAGAACCATTTTCAGAAAGGTTGTGTATAGAACCATCTAGAACATGTTCCTCATTAATCTGAAGAACCCTTTCACCATGAAAACTTTGAGCGTTCATAATTCTATATAGAACCATTTTCTTTACTAAAGAACCCTTGAAGAACCATCTCTTTTAAGAGTGTTCTTCAGAGGTTCTTTAGTAAAGGAAATGTTTATATATAGAACCATCTACACTTAAAGAACCCTTTACATGATTGAAGCGTTCTTTACCTGGTTAAAAGCTTCTTCCGAAGAATGTGTTGTCGATGGTCATATGTACACTCGAGGGTTCTTGAGTAAAGAAAATAGTTGTATGTAGAACCATGAACACTCAAAGAACCTTAGTGCATAGTGAAAGGGTTCTTCAGATTGGTGAAGAATGTGTTGTAGACGGTTCTATGTAGCACCAAAAAGAGTTCTAATGTTACGATATCAAGCTTGCAATAATAGATGAACCCTTTTCAGTGATCCATAGAACCATTTTCACAATAGAACCATCTAAAACACGTTCTTCCACAATCAGAACCCTTTGACCAGATAAAGAACCCTTCAATCATGCAAAGGTTTCTTTGAGTGTTCATGGTTCTATGTATATAATCATTTTCATAAGGCTAAGAACCGATTAAGAACCATCTTTTTTATTCTGCTGCTGTTACAACGTCAAGCCTCTATAGAACGTTTTCCAAAGAAGCTTTTATATAGAACCATCCACAGCATATTCTTCATCAGTCTTTACTTTTCAGCAGGTAAAGAACCCTTCAATCATACAAAGGGTTCTTTGAGTGTTCATGGTTCTACATATAACCATTTTCATTACTAAAGATCCTTTGAAGAAGCACCTGTTTAAGACTGTAGAGCTCTGAAAAGCTTATGGAGGTGTGATGTCTATGAACAGCACCTCACCAATCAGATCTCACCACTTTCACCACGAGCACTTTCATTCCGTCTGTCAGAAGAGTCATTAGTTCTGTAAACATCATGATCTGTTCTTGGTTCTCCTCCCTGGAGCATCGTCTCGAGGGTGTAGTGCTCCCCGTGCAGTGCTCAGAGACGTCTGTTTACAGCTTTAAGGACTCTGAAGTCTCAGATATTCACTAAAAGCTCTGTCCTGAGCTCGTCTCCTAAGCATCCTCCAACCATTCAAGTCTCACATGACTCGATATCTGATCCGTGTGTATAAGCTCATGAAAAACAAGCAGAGTGGTAAACAATACACTGTAGGATACGTCATATATATATATATATATACAGTACTAGTCAAAAGTTTGGACACAACTTCTCATTTTTGTTTCTACACTGTAAATGAACACTGAAGTCATCCAGAGGTCACATTCAGGCATAAGCTGCACAACTCCATATCTAGCATTTAGTGCACTATTTATTAGGGTGAGCACATTTTTGGTGGCCTGTCCCTAGCTGGAGGTGTCCCCCGAAAAGCCCTCTTTTAATCAAAAACACACCACTAGGTCTTAACCCTTTGCATGCATGGTGGACTGCGTTTTATGTCATTTTCTTCTGTGTGTATTGGTTTTAATCTTAGAATTGCAGGACAGCTTCGTTCTCTGGTAAACAAAAATGACTGACATGTTTAAATAGACCTGGTGGCCAAATAGACATCTGCCATTGTTCTTGTTTTGACCAGCAGAGGGCGCTGTCTGCTGTTGTCTTCAGACCACGTCTACTACATGCTCACCTAGTTTTAGAGAACTGCTGTGTAAAAATCCACCAGAAGCTAGCAAGTGTCTAACGAGTCCACAGCATCATCTCAAACATCATGAGGTGGTCAAGAGATCACCATAGCTTCACTCACTTCACTACTGTTTGATTTTTTGATGCGATTTAGGAAGTTTTATCAGTCTGTGTTTGTTACAGTCTGTGTTTGTTACAGTTACCATCATCAAACTACATGAGCTTTGTTTCTTAGACAAAAACACTGGATACTCTACTGATATGGTTTCATTTAAAAAATCTGGTCACCTTAGAATTTGTGACAATAAATACAGATACAGTGGTAACCCTACTTACGAGCATCCCTACTAACGAGTATTCCAGGTTATGAGTTGAGATCTCGGAATATTTTTGTTCCAGGTAACGAGTAAAATTCCAAGTAACGAGTAGCGTAAATTAGTTCAAGTATGCCAACCGCTAGGGGCGCTGCGGTCGTAGCATCCCCTAGATGCTAGCGTAGAAGAAGAGGTCAGTCATTACCTTTGACCGCTGTCCAGTGAAGGTGAAAGTGCTAGTGAAAGTGACACAAAGGTAGTAAAAGGTAGTGAACAAGAAAGTTAGATACATTTTACT
>BRDA01004023.1:5993-26011 GCA_036984385.1 Crenuchus spilurus | reverse complement strand
TTCCAGCTGTTCGTTATATGCTCAATTTCCTTTTTCCAGCCACTTATTGCTACTTGTCCCCACTTTTTTGGGATTTGTTGACACTGTGAAATTTTTAATCAACATATTTCTCCTTTAAAATGTTACATTTACTCAGATTAAACTTTTGAACTTTTTTAAATGTTCTATTACCAATAAAATATTGACATTTGCCATCTCCACATCATTGCATTCAGTTTTTATTCACAATTTGTTTAGTGTCCCAACTTTTTTGGAATCCGGTTTGTAAAATTACATGAGTAAAATCACCAGGGGAGTATGAAATAAGTAAACTTCACTAGTGTTATTTGAGTAAGTTTTGGTGTTACCTTTTAGAGAGTACTTTGACTTGGAAGTATAATTATTAGGGCTGTCACAATACCAGAATTGTGATTTTGATACCGATACCATGTGTAGTACCAGGATACTTGAAGCCAATTCGATACTTTGACTTATTAAAAACACTCACCATTATCTTTATCACCAAATGTTTATTTGAGAGAACACAGAGACATGTCCTTTCTTTAGTTTAACTAACATGTATGTTTTTTTTTTTTATGTAATTCCTGAGATCCATACAGGACTCCATGTTAATTTGGTGCAACATATTTGTATTAGAAGGTATTAAAAGTTGAGAGTATAGACTTTATTACCACTTTCTCAAGGTCATTTGGTTGTCCAGTGAGCAGTGTTTGAATAATCAACTTTTAGCTCATCGTAACACAGACATGAGCTCGTGTCTTCACCTGGTACTCTCATGGAGGTCAGGGGGACAATCTAGAGAGCTTTCACTTCAAGCCCTAATGTCATCTTATTTCCATAAAGCCGACTGCTGTCTGTTATATGTGGGTGCGCACTGGTGGAGCTGTGGAAGAGAGTAAATAATGCATAAGTGAATGTTCTCTGCCTTCACTTAATTATTAACAGTCTTCTAGCCGACTGAAAAGGAAAAGAACTAAGTTACAAAGCTAAGCGCCTGTCCTGTCTGTGAGTCTGTACACTTTGGAGGCATGCAAATGAGGACTCCATGAAACAAGGGTGAGCCTTGTGTTTGATTTCCTTGCTTTCTTATGTTGTTCAGTAAACGTATTATATATTTGTTTTATTTTCAGTTTGTTAGAACAGTAGTATAATTTGAGTAGCGAATGTGTATTAGATCTTTGAAACTTCGAAGACTATGACCTGAAGAGCACCTGAACTACTTTACCAGGGACATTGAATTTGATTGACGGGTATATGTCACTAGATCCTACGTCAACACTGGTTCATTGGTTCATCTTTGTTAATGTAATATGAGAATTTGGAGATGTTCCACTGCCCAGGTAGCACATCCTGCCATTTTATTGTGCTTTCCAACAGAACTACCGAATAAGCAAAATGCACCTGGCAGGCTTGAAGATTCTTTCCCAGCTTCCACCGGCCTAAACATTCTTAATGTTTCCAAGAATTTCCTGCGTGTGCGATGTTTGCCAGCATTGTGATTGCTGCTGTCAGGAAGTAACTTGTGATGTTGTTTCTCTCTGAGGATTAGATATTATGTAAGAATGAAAATTAAACTTTGTTCTTATGAGTCTGAAGGAAAAAGTGAGGCAGCCTTAGCAATCCACATATTAGCGTGTTGCCCAGTGTTGAGCATCGTTTTCCCACAAGCAATTAAGAAGAATGTCTGGAACCAAGGCAAATATTTGCCCACCCAACCTGCAGTGCAGATTGCGTTTCTCTTAAGAGACGCATGACATAATACAGTATGTACCAACCTTATTTGCTTTACCTGTCAGCTTATCTTGCACATTCCTTTCCCTGTATAATTGCTAGGCCACCAGAGCACCGATAAGGTGTCGGTGAAAGTGCCTTGCTGGCATTTAGAGGATTGGAAATAAAGCCAGCCCAAATCCTGTGTGTATCATGGGAATTATTTTTTTTATTATTATATGCACAACCAGTGCAAGACAGCTTTAAGTAAAAAAAACTATTTCAACAACATTCAAACTTTAGGAAATAAGTGATGTGTACAGTTTTTTTGTCTTGTAAAGTCATCTGCATTTCCATTCTACAGTTGCACCAAAAATCCAAAGTACCACAATATGTCAGCGCTCAAATTTGACAATTAATTCCATGCTCTAACTTTTAATACTTTTGAGTACAAAAAGTTGCACCAATTTAATGTATTTCACTGATTTGTCAAGAATTCTGTTTGGATTACAGAGATTAATAAAAAAAAAACTAAAAATGTTTAAAAAAGTTAAACTACAAATTTGTAACTATGTCTGTACTATTTCAATAAACATTTGGTGTTAAGGACAATGCTGAGAGTTTTTAATTCATAACGAGTAGATTTGATGTTGAGTATTGTGGTACTACACTTGGTATTGGTGTCAAAGTCAAATAGCTGTTGAAAGTACCAGTCTAAGTAAATTATGTGCCCTCCTCACTTTAGATTCAGTATTTTTAAG
This sequence comes from Crenuchus spilurus, assembly GCA_036984385.1. Taxonomy (NCBI): domain Eukaryota; kingdom Metazoa; phylum Chordata; class Actinopteri; order Characiformes; family Crenuchidae; genus Crenuchus; species Crenuchus spilurus. Next base: position 23,540 of record BRDA01004023.1, on the reverse strand, counting down.
GAAACATTTTGGCCAACAGTGTAAAATAATCTCATTACTGTCATTGAATAATTTCATCACCTTTATTTGGCGCTGCAGCAGTTAAAACACTGAGGCATGTTGGTGACTTACCATCACATGGCATGAATGTCACCCTCGAAGTTTTATGTGTTTATAAATTGTCAGTATTTAAAATGTATTTGTACTCTCTGTTCTGATCTTATCTTGTTTATAAAAACCCAAAATACATTTGACCTGTATTAACAGATTAAATCAACTAAATAAATAATAAATAAAGTCACTCTCACAGGTCAGGAAGGTTTGTTTGTGTGTTTTTTTTTTTGTTTCTAACACCCCTTCAGTTCCTATCCCATTGAGTCTCTTAGACTTTGGCCCATTTTTGTGCTGTTACTACCCGCTGCTCTTTGGTGGGGTTCTCAAGAGACGTCTGCTTCTGAATACACAGGCTACAATTAAGAGCACCAACCTTCTGTCTAGGAAATGGGTCATTTCCTCGGCATTTGTTCTCAGTATCCTCCTACTTTAGCATACATTTTATGTAATGTAATTCTTTCTCTGTTGTCCTTTGGGCTCTGAGTAAGGCAGAAGTCTTTCTTAGCGATAAAGGTCAAATATCTGGTTCAGTAGATGTATTATTGAATAAAAAAGAAAAAAATATTTTAAAGAAATGTCTCAGTCTGTTAGGCTACGTCTGCTTAATCAGGGTTTATTCAAATTAAACATTAGTTAAATGTATCTCATTATAAAGAATAAGACATGCATATGAAAATGCTTTCGCAGCTTATATTGGCAGAATATAGGAGTTACAACAACACACCTTTAGATCATTAATAGCAGATGTCTTATTTTTTTATTTTTGGACTTTTTCTCACTCTCTATTCTGTGGGCCCTTTTTCCTCAGTCTCCTCCTCTTTTTTCTCTCTCTCACTGCGTCTTTTTCTCTCTGTGGGCTTACTTGGTTGGCCTCATTACTCCCTGAAGAGGAACGATTTGCAGGATTTGGGTCTTTTTTGTGCTCTTTGTGTTGAACAGCCTGGATTTTGGCTCATGACTCATGACTCTAGTTGCTCTGATTCTCTTGGTGCGTGAAAGTGTGTTTAAGTGTGTGTAAGGAAGTGTGTGAGAGGTTGTTTTTAGGCAAAACATTGTTCATTAACACCTTTTGAGGTTGGGGTTTCACACTTTGCTCCTCCTTATTTAGTTAGACCTGATTTATGCAGCTTGTTGTCTTTGTATTCATTCTCCTAAGGCTTACGTGTTCATGTTTACTTTTGCATAATGTTTTAATTGGGGTATGCATTTCTGATCTTATGGTAATTCAGTCGCAGATTGCACCATGATGCCATTCTGCAGTTTTATATGATTGGGCACTTAGTGTATTAAAATACACAATGTAGTTTAGAAACCTGTTTTTGTTTTTGGTCCAAAAATATGCTGAGATGAATATAATCAAAATCTTAGTTCTATTTTACTTGTATAGTAGTTTTTACAACAGCAACAGGTATTCACAAAGCAGCTTAATGGAAATCCAGGTCCAAGTCCACAGTAAGCCAGCCAAGACGACAGTGTCAAGGAACCTTAAGAGCAAGAATGCATTTTTCATGGTATTGTATTTTTAGATGCACTAGTGTATATATAACATTTCTGAATGGGAGATAATGTTTTTATTCATTATAAAACAGATGCAAACAATTCCGATTCTTAACCATAATGCATTTTGCCTTTTTACCCCCCTAATTTTTCATGTTCGCTGCCTTTGTTTTTCTACAGTTTTTTTGTCCCAGATATTGATCCCATCATACAGTTTATGTGCTCTGGATTACTGTTGATGGCTTTACATGTCTGGGACAGAAGTCAGAACCGAGGAACCCCTTTACTTGTGCCCTGTAATCCCAGACAGAAGGCTTTCCTAGACTGGGTCAGTATTTAAAGTGGCTGTTTTGTTATTGTATCACACAATCCCTCTTCATACTTTGGTGCCTGCAAATGTTCTGTGGAATTTGAACTTCCCATATTGGAAGTCAACTTAAAGCAGTTAACATTGTACTGTGACATTAGTCTGGCATTCAGATGATGACCCGCAGATGGTCCTGACATATAGCAGGTAGAGCAGGAAAATAAGTTCCCCTGACATCCTGAAGCACAATCATGGAATTCCTCTGGACTTATAATCTTTTTACCAAACGTGGATGAACTAAGTGACTTCCTTTGGGCTCTTGCTCTCTCATCGCATGCATTTTAAATGTTTTTTTGTTTGTTTACTTGTTCCTGTTTTGACAATTTTACATTATGACAGTGAACCATTGTGAAGTTATGACAATCATAACTATAAAAATTACTTTGCATGTTTGTCCTCATTGTACATTCTTTGAGATTCTACTAAAGCTTCATCAAAAGACTAGTCTGATGCCATCACTGTACTTCATAAAGGTCCTAATAACAGCTCTTCTTACTGTCCAAATCTCTTGTGATGCTGATATGCTGTGGATGACAGTACACCATATTTAGAGTACACCATCCTTCAAAATGCACATTTAGCAATAAAGACTGTGGCAACAGGTGGCCTCAGAGGCAGTTTTTGAGTGCTTGAGGTTAAGAATAGCTTGCCCGTGTTGTTTGTTTGCAAGCCTTTGTGACTCCCACATTCATCTGGCAGGTGGGAATGGCAGGAAGTCGAAAACAACAATGTTCTTCACAGTAAAGAAGCACGGCTGTGAACTTAAACATGTATAAATATTGAATAGCTTTGAAAACGTGCCGCATTCCTCTCAAACCTCCTGTTGATGAATTTTGACGCTTTTTTGTTGTTTCTCACCTGTTAGAACTGTTTGTCCTGAAACCTGAGAGTTCTGCATACCTCGCTTTCACTTGGGGGTAAAAAATGGTTAAGCATAACTGTTCTGGGTCATTAATTTGAACATTGTTAAATGACTATGTTGAATCATTAATTCTAAGGCATTAGCAGTGCAGTGAACTTTAGTTGTTGTAGGGACATTTTTGGGGTTTGCACTAAGTTCAGGTTGACGTGAAGCTTAGGGAGGTTGTCTGTACAATATTGATTAGCATGTAATTGCTTAATGACGTTTTTGTAGTATGTAGTGCTTGGTGGTTCAAGATGGTAGACTTAAGCCCTCTTCTGATTGGATTAAAATTACATGGGGTCCTGCGGTAATTTCTTCTTTTACATGAGGTAAAAATGACTGTACTTTTATTTATGTGCCATGTGAGGTTTTTTTTTTCCCAAATCCTCTTGAGAAAATGGCCTGAATTGCCTGCTGTAGTCTGGTAATTTTAGTCATGTCCATAAGCACATCTCAGGATTTTTCCAGACAGACATCGTCTCCCGTTTGAAAATAAAGAATTTTGGCCATATAAAGTCTTTTAACACCTGGAACCACCAAAAAGCTTCACAAACCAAAAAATATGAATACCTTTGAAGAGCTGCTTGGTCTGGATGGGAGATTTTCGACTCCATACACTACCTGAGAGAGATTATTTGGAGGAAAAAGAGACTAAAATCTCCCTGTTCAGAAGCGAAGCTCAGCAGTAGAGGGCAGGTGTGAGTAAGTCCTCTTTGCCTGGGTGTGAATGGAGTTAAACGGCTTAAAAACATTGTTTACATGTATTATTGATTTTTCATAGTTTTTCCTAACTCAACATTTGTATTAATTTGAGAAAGTTTACAAATATATAACATAAAATGGTGAAAACTAGTCAGTATTGCTGTGTTTTTCTAATCGGTTTTGTGCAGTAAAACACTAGCACTAGCTAATGAGTGCTGATATGTTAGTGAGCAACCGTGCTCATTGGCTGAGCAGATCCAAGCTGCTGTTTTAAAGTTTGAAAACTTTTTAACGATGTGCAAAAAACATGAAAGTGGTGCTTATTTGTTTGATGTAGTTTTGTTTTGTGAGAAACAGTGCATTAGTGTGTATTAAGAAGATTATTTATTCATTCATTCATTCATTATCACACCCTCTTTATCCTTATCAGGGTCGCGGTTAGTCCCCTACCCCCTCACTGGGCGCAGGGCAGGGCATTACACTACTCAACTAAGCCCAGGGTGCCAGTCCATCGCTGGGTGAACACACACACACACGCACACGGACAATTTTAGAGTAGCCAATCCACCTGACCTCCATGTTTTTGGACTGTGGGAGGAAACCGGAGACCCCGGAGGAAACCCACGCAGACACGGGGAGAACATGGAAACTCCGCTCAGATGTGGACTCGAACCCAAGACCTCAGCGCTGAGAGGCGAACGTGCTAACCACTAAGCCACCGTGCCGCCTAAGAAGATTAACGATTTAGAAATTCAGAAACTCACTTGTCTTGTAGACATTTTAATGGTTGCAGGAGTTTCAATTTTGCAGAGACCTGTAAAATGTTAAAAATCAGACATCCCCAGATAAAACAAAAATCCAATCCAAATAGGGCTTAAGAGCATTTTCACACTTAGCCCTGCAGTAATTGAGTCTGCCTCATTATCACTGGTTTGCGTTCAAACACAAGAATTCCATCTGAACCGTGGATCGATTGCGTAGTTCCACACGTCACTTTTCTGCATGTTGGTTCACAAAATGATAGGATACAAACACTTAATTGGCAAGTAACAGGACTTTTGGGATACATGGCATAAAGTGTAGACTTTATCTACCTGGATCAGCCAAAACCGTGTGGTCTCTGCTACATATTCTTAGATAAAGTTACATAAAGTTCACATGTCTGCTGATACTGCGAGTGTGATCATGTATTGAACTGTTCAGTGTAATTAATGGACAGAACTGGCTCATCAGGCCTTCACTGTGCAGAGGGAGGGTCACTTCTCTGAGTGAGCGTTTGTGCTGAAGAGTCCCTCCCCTCCTGCTTGGCAACTCTCCATGTGCAGAGGACTCTGGGAATGAATGCCGCCTGGGCCCTTTCTTTCTTTGAAGCTAGCCAGGAATGTGAGGCCTTTTTCCCCTCTTCAGACACCATTATCAGAAGTGAAATATTCCCTCTGCTGGGCCTATTGTGCGTTTGCAGGGCGAACGTCACAGGCGTGCAAAGCCCGGCCTCTCAGCAGGGTTTGAGCAGAGCGAGGACCACTGGAGATCCACTGTGTGCACAGGCTTCCCAAATAACAAGTGTCTGTAGCAGGATGTGCTTGCATGGGGATTTAAAATGGAATATTGCATCAGTACGTACGTCTTTCTCGGACTAAAGGCATTCCAGCTACGACTTCCGGTAAGGCAGGAGATATTTATTTTATCTTATGCCTTGCAGTCTTTTTATTATTACTGTATTATTATTAATAGTAATATTAATGATGTCACCCAGCTTCAGTTAATCTGGTTTACTTGATCATTAGATAATTTACTGATCATCATTCTGTGTTGATCATTAACTGGTACACACGTAGAGATCTAATTTAATGTGAAACCTGCATGCATGTTTGTACAAGCAAAATGGTCCTGGGGTGATATGTGGCCCTCTGTGTATTTTGTCACAGGCTCTCAGTGCCACCTTTTCCACTTGAATGCTTTCCTGTGTGTGTGTGCCAAGATCATTATGAATACTCGCACTCTTGCACATGAACACCCATGTGTCCACATTACAAAATATGAATTTAGGCCACAGTGTTCTGCATAGAATAGTCAATTAAACTATTAGTTTACATCTGCCTGGTCATGCTCTAGGGATGTTTTAACAACCCCTGTCCTTCACTGGGAAGTTTTTGTTCAGTGGAAACAAGTTATAGAGGAGCTCTTGTAGTTAGCTGTTGTGTCAAAAATATTTGCAAGTAAATCATCGTTATACTTTACTGCTCTATTCTTTCTACCTGTTCTGTGTTCTGTGTGACCTGTGCGTGTGCTTATCAGGAGAGCGGGGAGAAGTATAGATGTTTTGAACTGTGAGTAGGAACCGGCATGTCCTTCATAAATGTCATGCATCATCATTGTTCTCACCAGAGATTTTATCATGACAAAGATAGAAATCTGCTGTGAATCTCAGTAAAATGTTGTAATATTCCCTTTACTGTTCCTGTAAACTAGTGCTAAAATAATGATGAATGAATGAATGAACGTTACACTTATATAGTGCCTTTCTCAAACCCAAGGACGCTTTACAATCAACACACTCCATTTACACACACTCAATCACACACCGGCGAGAAGCGGCAGCCAATCGCGCACAGCGTACTCTCAACCGGAAGCGACCGTCCACCTGGAGGACTGCATCGAGCACTAGGGGGATCACCCAGGACAGAGTGCCAACCATATCTGGGCAAACATACATACACACATTCATACACAGACATACACACACACACACACACACCAGGGTAATTTTTTAGAGTAGCCAATTCACCTGACCTCCATGTTTTTGGATTGTGGGAGGAAACCAGAGTCCCCGGAGGAAACCCACGCAGGCACGGGGAGAACATGGAAACTCCGCTCAGATGTGGACTCGAACCCAAGACCTCAGCGCTGAGAGGCGAACGTGCTAACCACTAAACCACCGTGCCGCCCGAAGCCGTTGTCATAAAACAGGTGTCTCAAAAGTAAGGAAACATCCATTTAAAATGAAAATAATGTGGCAGATTTTGTACAAAAGCTGTGGGCAAAGGCGAAATCTGTTAAGCTACATCACCAACATTGAGGCCGCCATCATAATGCTTCATGTCAACATAAATGTATTTGTTCTCATGTTAGAACATTGATTTTATGTGAAACAGACATAACATTAACAACATTCAGTATCTCACAAAATAAACAAGTGCCTTGATATGACCCCACTCGTAGAAGTTCCGAGTGGTTCAACCTGGAGAAAGTGGTGACCATTTGATTGGAACTTTTGGACCAATTCAATTTTGGGAAAACTGCACATCAAACTGAACACCACTATTTTTCTGGTGAAATTCTCCACGAGTTGGATGACACACACCTACACAGTAAATCTGCCAGTGTTAAATCAACACTATTTGAGTTAAATTAACACAGAGAGTGTTACATTTTGACACCCTCAGTGTTAATTTAACTCTAATAGTGTTGATTTAACACTGACATATTTACTGTGTACCTTCACATTTGGAAACCTGACGTCAAATCCGAGATGGGGGGGATTCAAGATGGATGTCGCGTTAGTAACATAAGCTTTCCCCCACAGCTTGTGTCTAAACTTGGATCATCATCTGCAAAAGCATTATATGGGTGTTTCCTTACCTTTGGACACCCCATCTGTCCTACTGCATCGTTTAGTATCAGTGCTCTGTTTTTTTTTATATTCTTTAATCTGTTCATACAATTAAAACATCAAACGATTTGATACATAATTTTTCTTCATAGTTAACATTCATAGAGTTCCTCAACCCTGTATAATCCATTTAAGAGTTATCACATGATTAATCCCAAATTATTTCGCCCAGGTTGCATTCCAGACATTTTTGATTTCCACCACCCCCTTCCCTGCACTTCAAGGCCCTCATTAAAGTTGGTACTGATGGTATCTTTCAATGATTCCTGCTTGACTATTCTTGTTGCTTTTCATAAACACCACTATAGGGACGCTATTAGAGCCTTTTATACACATCATACATGGTGGCAATCTGCACAATAGATATTCTAGTTTAGTTAGCAATTATTATGTGCTTTTTATCTTTAGTTGCTGACTTTATACAGTGCCTTGCGAAAGTATTCACCCTTCTTAGCTTTTTACCTATTTTGATACACTGCAACCTGTAATTAAATGTGTTTAAACTGAATTGTATGTGATGCATCTGCACAAAATAGTCTAAGTTGGTGAAGTGAAATGAGAAATAAATTTTCAGTTTTTCAATTTTCTGTTTTTTATTTCCAACATTTTGGAAATAAAAAACTGAAAATTGGCCTTTGCTATGAAACCCCTAAAAAGTTCTAGTACAACCAATTACCTTCAGACGTCACATGCTTAGTGAAATGAAGTCCACCTGTGTAAAGTCTGAGTGTCACATGATCTGTCAGTATAGACACACCTTTTCTAAAAGGCCACAAATGCGCAGAACTAACACATCTCATCACCCCAAAAACAGCATCCCCACAGTGAAACATGGTGGTGGCAGCATCATGCTGTGGGGACGTTTTTCAGCAGCAGGGACTGGAAAACTGGTCCGAGTTGAGGGGAAGATGGATGGTGATAAATACAGGGATATTCTTGATCAAAACCTGTTTGGGTCTACCAGTTATTTGAGACTGGGATGGAGACTCATCTGCCAACAGGACAATGACCCAAAGCATACTGCTAAAGCAACACTCGAGTGGTTTAAGTGGCTTATTCAGAATCTGTGGTCAGATTTGAAGATAGTGAATAGTGAAATCATCTACCTTGAAGGATTTGGAGCAGTTTTGTCTGGAGGAATGGCCAAAAATCCTAGTGGCAATCTCATAGAGACTTATCCAAAGTGACTTGCAGCTGTAATTGCTGCAAATGGCGGCTCTACAAAGTATCGACTTTAGGGGGGTGAATAGTTATGTACACTGAAGTTTTCTGTTATTTGTTGTTTTGCTTCACATTAAACAGAAAATCAAATGTTCAAAGCTGTAGATATGTTCTGTAAATTAAATGAGGTAAACCCTCAAATAATCCGTTTTAATTTCAGGTTGTGAGGTAGCAAAACACAAAAAATGCCAAGGGGGGTGAATACTTTTACAAGGCACTGTAAATCCTCAGTTCAAAGAAAGGCGTATGCTTTTCTGTATAAAGATCTCCTTTTTAGGTATCTTTATATTTTCTTTTAGGTATCCAGTGATATAGTAAAGATAGCTCTAAAACCACAGGCATTAGCATTGATGTGAATTCCATACAAGACAAAAAAAATGTAATACAAATAATTGCCATTTAAATATTGTATTATTGGGACATTCTGGGAACTACGCTACACCTAGGACAGTGCTTGAAAGGCATTTTAACACATTCTTTCACGAAGAAACCAGAGAAAACATTTAAATTTCTGTGGCTAGCTTTGCATGTTTGAAGTGCATGCTTATCTACAAATTAGCTACTGTTGCTGGTTAACAATCTTACCCAGTGGACATGCAGTGTTGAGAATCTAAAACAAACAACACAGATGCCCTTTGCACGAGTATGGTAGCATAGTATGCTAGACCTGGTTCTGTCAAGAGTGTTTATAGCTTTCAGACTTTCATCTTCTATCGAAATCAAATGACAAACTTCATAGAATCTGATAAGTTGCAAATTTTTGGTTTGTGCTTTTAATCTGTTTACATGCCGTAATGTTTGGTGATGAAAACAAATGTAGCATGCTGATACAAGATGAAAATTAACCACTTAACACTGAAGGTAAAAATAGATGAAAAGAAGGTTTTCATGCAATCAGTGCAAAATATTTACTCTGTATTATCTAGACCTGCATGGTAAAAGAGTTCGCCTTGTTAGCCAAACTACATGTATGGCCCATTAGCTTGATAAGCAACTACAAACTATTTTCATATGCAATAGCTGAATATATGATGTGCAATGAAAATGGTGGATGTTACAGTGATGGACAGTGATGTGAGAAACAATAAAATATAGTTTGTCTGCAAAACAATCTGGTTAAGTATTTTCAGCAGTATTACTTTACATTTTATTAGTATCCTGGAAAATAAGAAAAATACTACATTGCAGCACAATGCAAGCATGCTTTTAATAGTTTGTGTGTTAGAAAAACAGGCATTCCCTCTGTATATATGTTATCACAGTAGCGTTTACTGCTCACATTCTGCACTTAACACTGGGAGTGAGAATTATCGTCCCATTTAAACTGTTTGTACAGGTTAGGAATCAATGATATAGTAGCTGTTAAGCTGTTTGTATCTGCACTTTGTAATTGGTTGAGAGTGGTTAAGTCACTCACATTTGCGTACAAGAGAACAACGAGAACAATCATGCTACTGCTGTAATGTCAGACTCCTACAGTACATTTTTGCTAATCTAGAAACATCACTCTGGCACTGCCATGTGTTTACCATAGAAACTCATATTTTTATAAAAAATAAATACATGTAATTTATTGCTGCGTACTTTGACATTTTGTCATGGAATGTGTATGAAATTAAAGAAATGCAAAGCAATATGGGTAACACTTTATAATTACTTTCATTAATATGCCATTAACTAATGATTAATAACTATGAACAACTCATTAGTTCATGAGAATTTGAACATGAACAAATGTTTATAAATGACAGCTCATGTAGTTACTAAGGATTGTATTTATTTTTGCAAATGTTAACTAATCATTAGTAAATCATTAGTAAATCATTAGTAAATCATTAATAAATCATTTGTTAATGAAATTCTCATGAAGTAATGATTTGTTCACAATTATTAATCATTAGTTAATGAGCTATTAATAAAAGTTATATACCATATTTCGGTAACACTTTATAATGTGTTTATATATATATTTGTTTTTTCAGGTACTGTCAGAATCCTGTAATTTTTGTTCTGTGACGATACCAAGAAAAGAACACTAGCTGCTGGATAAAGGATCCTGGAGATATGACCTGAAGATATAGAAGGTGTAAGCAAATGTGTCTTTGTGTCTTCCATTTCACTTGGATCCATGTTTCCAGCTCACACTCCAGATGGATTCCTACAGCTTCCACTTTGAGAGAATGAGCAACCTCGACTTGCACCCTCTTAGTCTTCCTGTCAGTCGACTTTCCCCTGCAAAGTCTAATAGTAGCATCGACCAGTATACACACCATCACAACAAAGGGGACTCTGCTTATAGCTCTTTCTCTGGGGGATCAAGTGCTCCTGACTATCCCTTACCCTTTATGCCAGACGATTTTCACCCACATAGCCTGCACTATACAGATCTCAAGTATGTGAAGGCTGTATATGGTACCAGCATCCTCGGGTCAGATTCAAAGAGCATGGACAAGCTGTACCGTTCTATGGAGGCTATTGCACAACAACATCAACATGATGAAAACAACACAAGATGCCCCCATGTCAAAGATCCTACAGAGCTTTCTACCCCTATAACACCACCTCCACCTCCTGTCCGCCTTGACAGCTTTGTTACCACTAGGAACCTTGAGACCTCAAGGGCACGCCAGAGTCCTGAGGGACAACATGCAGACAATTCCTCCTTTAGGACCCAGACAACTAATACAGAAGTCCTTGGTCAGAGGACTGACCCTGTCTATGGTCGCCGGGTTTCACAGCATTATCAGCAGGACCAGTTGAAGCAAGATGTTGCAAATAAGATTCCAGAGTCAGCAACCGTTTTAAGCCGATTGCCCACACAGACAAGTCAGCCAGAGCAATTACAACAGACGAAAGGCAGCCAGTCTGAAATTCAACAGAAGAGTTCGCATTCAGCTTATGGGGTTTCAGTCAGTGGGCAGCAACACGCGATCAACCCCTGGCACATGGCACCCAACATGATCAGTGGAAGTATTCAACACAAAGGGCAGTTCTATTTTGTCACTGGCGTGTACAAATCGCCTGAGACCAGCATCCCACAGCCACAGTGTGTGGTAGAGAGCTCCAGTCCAGAGTCACACAGACAAGTTGAACAGCACAGGGCTCATAGTATAATGGAAAACATGTTGAAGAATGCTCAAGTTAGAAAGCCAAGCAGTCCTGAAGGACCCAATGGTAAGCTGTTTTTTCAGGAGGAAAAAAAATTAAGCACAACAAATGAATATACAGAATCTTCCAATAACCATGTCTTTAACCATTTCCGTCAAACTGAGAAAACATCTCAAAGTGTAGACGATTTAGAAGACAGCCAAAGGATGATGAGCATGGATACGGGCAGACATCACACCACCAGTCATCCCATTTTCTACTGTGGCCCACAGACGAGCTTCTCAGCATCTGATGTCATTGTTAATGAAAATGACCAAAATGTCCACACAAAAAAAGATGCACCTGCAAACAGTTTGATGCGACAGCCCTTAGCAGATGTACCGACTGAGAAAATTAGCAAAGAGACCACTCCTCTCCTGTACCACCTCACTGGAGCCAGTAGGACCTCCCTTATGAGCAAGGTCAAAAAGGAAAAGAACTCTAGATTAGCAAGCAAAGACAAGAAAGCAGGAAAAGAATCTTCTAATGCTGACTCAACCCGCAGGGATGTATCTGCTGAAGACAAACTAAATGACTTCTCCTACCCATGCAACACACTGGATGATTCTTTTACAAAATATTACAAAGAAAAGCTGAAGGATGCACAAACTAAGGTGTTGAGAGAGACTTCATTCAAAAGAAAAGATCTGCAGCTCTCTAGGCCAAACAGAATTGAGCAGTGGTCTGACAAGAGGCTCTCTGTCATACCTTCTGGCCCTTCTGCACAGGATGTGCATTCCAGGCTGGAAAACCCCATCCAATCTCACCTTCCCAAGTTACAGGAAACAGATAAAGAGACCTTAAGGAACCCCAGTCCAGAGATTGAGAAAGAGATTGAGAAGGAAACCGAGAAGCAGAAAAACTTTGCTCAGCCACAGGTGCCTCGAATTGGCTCTCGGAAGCGTCTGACCCCAGAACAGAAAAAGCTGTCTCACTCTGAGCCCGAAAAGCTGCACCAGCTGGCAGACAGACCTATTCATATGACCTGCCGATCTCTTAGCAGCGAGACTGAAGTACTGCTCTCAGAAGATCATGGCCTGGTGGCTTCCAGAAGAAAGATGTTTGAGACAAGGGGACGTGCACTGTCAGCTTCCAGCCTCTCAAAAAACAATCTTAAGCACCTACAGCACAAGGCCTTGGTGGCATACATGGAAAGAAAAACCGGCCAGAAGGTGGCTGAGCCTCAGCAACCAGCTCCACAGGTGTCAAACCAGAGACCCGCAACTTCAGGGAGGCATTCAGACTGGGGTCCCAGACCTCATTCAGCCAATGCAAGCTCAAAGAAGAAGCTACTCCGGCCACACTCTGCAGGTCGCGTTCTAGACTCAAGCTCAACTAGATCTACCCAGTTCACCCTAGCCCAACCAAGTGTTCACTCATGGCAACCTAACTGGAGAGAGGGACCGCCACCACCATCAGGGAAATGTGCCTCAGTGGAGAACCTTCTGGATGAACAAGAACAACCTGTTACTTACAGAGCTCGCAGTACTTCAACACCCCATCCTTTCCCTCAGGTAAGTTATTGATTTGAATGTTAACATAATTTGGCTATGGGACAATGTGATCAACATTGTTTTTGTCTATTCATGGTCATGACTTGATGTTTTTATCCTAGATCCATGCATATTTTGAGTCTTCATCTGGACATGATAATGACTTTGCGAGGTAAACTTTACTTATATTTGAAAGTATTACAATAAAAGCATAACTTATTTGGCTTTTCCTTCTGATGATTTGCAGTTTATTTATCTATTATTGTGAATAGCTTTTTAATATTTCTGTATTACCAAACATTAAGATGAATAAAATAGGATGTTGTGTAAAACATATATAAATATAAATGAAAACAGAATGCAAAAATTTGACATAGACACATTTTATTCACAATAAAAGAGCATAGTACACATATCAAACACATGTTGAAAGAGGCATTTGACCAGTTCATAAAAATATGACCTCATTTAGAACTTGATGGTGGTAACGAATCAAAAAAGTTGGGACAGGCGCAACAAAAGGCTGAAAAGTAAGTGATACTAATGACAAACAGCTGGAGGAGCAATTTGCAACTAAGTCACATGACTGGATATAAAAAGAGCATTTTAGAGAGGCGCATACTCAAAAACAGAGATTGGCAAAAATAAAAAATAATTTCAAGAAAATGTTCCTCAATATAAAATTGTGAGGACTTTGAATATCCCAGTATTTACAGTACATAATATCATCAAAAGATTCCGAGAATCTGGAGGAAAGTCCTGTGTGCACGGACAAGGCCGAAAGTCAGCGGATACTTGTGTTCTTTGAGCTCTCAGTCAGCCGTCATTAAAAACAGCCGTCATTGTGCCTGTGTTGTGGGCAGCTTACAGAGGTTTAGGACAACATATGCTCCCATGCAGACAATGTTTCTTTTATGCAAGGCATTGCATATTTCAGCAAGACCATGCTAAACCACATACTGCATCCATCACAGCAGCATGGCTTTGCATGGCTCTGCTGTCCAAACCACATTTCATCCATCATGAAACAAAAAAAAATCCAGCAAAGAATACCTAGGACTGATGATCAGCTAGAATGTTACATTAAACTTTACAGACTGTTAAAAGAAGTGGGGATGTAAACATGGCTCTGTCCCAACTTTTTTGAGATGCCATCAAGTTTTAAATGAGATAATATTTGTCACGAAATGGTAAAATGCATCTCTTTCAACATCTGATATGCTCTGTTAAAATATTCCTCTGTGAGATTTACAAATCATTGCATTCTGTTTTATTTACATTTATTTACATTTTACACAGTGTCCCAAGTTTTTTGGAATTGGAAATATTTACCTTTACAGCATTTGGTATATTTTAAAATGATGAAAGATTTATTATGCGTTTTGCCTTTAAACATAAATCATTTGTGTTTAGTGCCCAAGTAAACGCAGACACAGTTTATAAGCACTACGCAGTATCAGTTCCAGAGCAGCGGCAAATACGAGTGATGGCCCCTAGAGGAAAATCACTGGAGGAGCTTGGAGTGTCAAAGATTATCAGCCCTAGAGCTCTCAGCAAGAGTTCGGAGCAGCTACATGAGCTCCCCGACAAACACGACCTCTCAGGAAGAGAGAGGAGAGATATATCTTTCTTAATTGAGAAACACAAATACACAAAAAAAAAACAAGACTGTGCCCCTGTGACTGACTTAGACAAAAGAACTCATGAACATCAGTTCTTTAAGGAGCCCGCATCACTGGATCACCCATCCATACTACTCAACTCTAGGGCCAGAGCATGCAGTTCCCCCCCTGCCTTTTCTGGATCCGAATTTTCTGCTAATTATGTGCCAAGTTGTGATGATAAACCCCAAGTGACTCTAAATGGCGATGGCTGTAATGGCAGAGAAGGCAGCGTTACAAGTTATCCAAGAGGAATCAGTGAAAACAATCTTGGTATCAGGTATTTATTTTTCTCTATAAATTATTATATAAGCTACAAATCAGCTGTGCTAAAGGCTTTATGACTTGAATAATATTTGTGTCTTCTTTAGCAAAGTGAAAGCAGTTGCTCAAGAACAATCCTCAGTGATGGCTGAAGAGTCTGGAGATGTGAGTGAAGTCCCGAGATGTAACGTCGATCAAGAAGTAGCTCTAAGCCTTGGGGTCACAACAGACCCCAGTCTGTGGATTTTGGCACCTGAAATAGAAGATGGTAATACAGGAGATGACACAGCATCTCAGCTTGCAGTCACTGGCCATCCTCAGGACACACAGTCTACTCCATGTGATGAAATTGAAATAGTTCCTAATACTGGCCCTGACACTGAATCTAGCCCTGAAGTTGATACAGATCAGGAAAGGAAGGAAAAAGAGAAGAAATGTGGACCTCTGGTGGCTGAGAACCCAGATGGAGATGATTCTAAGCACCAACCTCGATGGGAGACTCTGGTTCAGGAAGTGGTCTCAGGAGACCAATCACTAGCCCGCATTTTATATCCTATAACCAATCGGAAAACGGCGCTCATGCTAATGGAGCAGTTGTTGTCTGAGGACACTCTTCTGATGGAGGAACATTATAAGAAAAAGCAAGAGCAGAAATCGAAGAAGCCCAAGCCAACTGCAGACAGGTGACTGGTAGACAACAATATGTACACATATTTTATTTTATCTTAATTACATTCACATGGATATAAATGCAGTGGTGCGTCTCAAAAATGAGAATATTATCCAGAAGTTCTGGTATTATAAATGCAAATATACAAACAGAACTTTAACATTTATGTAAACATTAGGCATATCTAAGTTAAAACATTGGGGTTGAGGCCGAGTGGTGCTCGGTGCTGTCACTATGATCCAAAGATCACGACTTCGAATCCCGATCATCCTGCTTGCTATCGACAGCCGGGACCTTGAGAGAGTAGAATTGGCCGTGCTCTCTCGCACACTCTCCCTAACACTATAAACATTCTCGACTTACTTGGGGGTCTGCTGGGCGATCCATGAGTACTGGGGATTTACACTTTTCTCCAAACTACCTGGCAACAATATATCGGCAGCAGTTTGAAAAAAAGGGGACTTGACGTCACTGGTATCGGAGGAGGCCTGTGCTCGTCTGCCCCATCTCAAGAGAGTCCGGGACATTGCAAGTGATAGTAATAGGGAGAGTTGATAAAAGTGGCAGATTCATTGCCCACTAAAATATATATTGGGGAGAAAGTAATTATGGGTAAAATTATTTAATAAAAATAATACAAAATTAATCAGGTATTTGTTTTGATGTGCTAAAGCATTTGTCCATGTGTGGCACACACAAAGTGTGGATGACTGAATCCATTTGCAACTTGCTCAAATTGAAAAATAGAAAATAATACAACTGATCTTTTAAACGTTTCATTCCAGATCAGGTGTGGATATCTCTCTTGATAAAATAAAAGTTGTTTGGAGTTATTACCAGACTGGATTTGTAGCAGAGGAGTTGGCGTATGCTTGACATATGACAGATAATGGCCTTAAACCATTAACTTTGACAACTCTACTTCTTAATGATACGTCACGTTAAGCGTCGTCTAAACTTTGACATGCAGTACTTTGCCATTAACACCGTTGTTTTGTCACTTTTCTTTCAAGCCCTGAGATGACACATGTTGATGAAGTAAACAACTCAATAGCACCAAATGAGGATGGCATAATCCTGACTGCTCAACAACAACAAAGGCGTTGCAGTACGGGAGCTGACATCACAGAGAAGAAGGTACATGTGTTCATTGACTGCTGCTTGCTTCGCTGTGCGCTCATTGTTGAGAAGAAGCCGAAGCAAAGTTTTGTTTGTGTCGTATTTGGGTTTGGGTTTGATCCGGAATGTTTTCACTAAAATGAACCAGCTGTGTTTTGGAAAGAAGTGCACTGCTGCCTATTTTGGACAGGCAGTTTGATATGCGCTCCTCACTGTACCTGCTTAATGCCCGACTTGAAGGTACTTTTGATTTTCAGCAGACAGCAGGTTTTTGCTTTGTGTGCTTTTATAGCAAAAAAAGTGTATTTTACTGCTTTGGTCATCTCAACATGCCCCATCATTGAATTTGTGGCTCTCTCAGCTTACAACCCTCCTCCCCCTTGAGAAACTGACTTATGACCTTCACCAGAGGTCAGAAAAATTTTGGAGGGTATGGACCCCTCTTTGGACCTACCTGGAGAGTCTTGGGTAGAGCCTTTTAGTGACTATTTTGATTTATACTCTTCTTCTTGTTTGTATCATGTTTGACTGTGATATACAGTTGTTGTTCAAGTGCAACCTCAAAAAAAAGAGCCAGCTTTGTTACATATTAATGTACACAGTTCAAGGGCGTAACTTTGGGTCCAACATTGGGGGGGTTAAGCTGTCTGCATATTTATTTATTTATTAAATCATTTACTTTTCTAAAAGGATTCAGGAGATTTTGGGTTAACCGTATTAGAAATACATTGTAATG
>BRDA01004022.1:30580-51021 GCA_036984385.1 Crenuchus spilurus | reverse complement strand
TATATATATATATATACAGTCAGTGAAGCTTATAAAATTAACAATGAACGGAGTTACTTCTGTACTTTTTACTTCTCGGATAAGAAGTTTCAAGAGTTTCTCTATCCCATGCATTGAATATATAGCTCAATATAAATATAAAAATTATTAATATATCTTTCCAAATTTATATCACTATAAAATGATTCTGCTCACTATTATGCTAATTTGAGCACAAAATGTATTTTTACATTTATGGCATATGTCATATGCTCTTGTCTAATGACTTTCATTCATGTTATATTTGTAGGCGATGTAGCATTAGGAGTCTTGTCCAAGGACTTTTTGGTGTAGCATGGTGTACTTGCCTATGCTGAGTCTACCATGTGTGTGGACACTTTTAACCACTACACTAATTGCTATAACTGATATTTTAACTGAATGCTTAAGTATAGTCTTTCACAAAAATGTCTCCATTAACCTATAATGAAAGACTCACCCCAGTAAAAGTGATTTACATAAAGAAGACACTCTTTATTATACATACAGATCTCTCAGTATAATAATCATATATCTATATATATATATATATTCATATATATAATACCAGTACGTCAAAAATAATAATTATAGTTATCATATTTAAAAAACTAAGCAGATAAACTACTCTTTACTTTTTAAAAACATAAAAGTTTCATATATTAATATTGGTTTTGTCTCATATAATCTGTCAACAAAAATAAAAAAAAGATCACAGGTTAAAGAGGTTACAAAGTAGCTTTTACTGTATGTAATACTGAATTATACAGGAGGATCAATGGTTGACGCACAGGATTTGTGATCTAGGCCTAATAAATAAAGGGCTACCAAAAATGGCTGTTATGTGTGCATGAATGTGTGCTGTCCAGTTTCTTCAAATGAAGCTAAATTGTTGAGTGTGTGCATGTGTATGTGTGTCTGTATGTGTATATGTTGTTGTTCTATTGTCATTGTCTATAAGGACAAGATTCACAGAAACACCTGGGTAAGAAGCAAGGCATGATGGTACTTGTAGTGTGGGATAATCAGGGGCTTGTGGTATTTTGGAGAATGTTAGTGAAGCCTCTAATATCAGCCCCTCTGGAATGGTCCATTAACACAGAGAGGGGGGAGGGGTTACATTTAAGGCTGGCTTTGTGCTTCCGGAAAGCATCAGATCAGACAGCACTTCATTTACCACATGGTTCATCAGCAGTCATTGACTGATGACACACAGGAGAAATTTGGGTATACCGTCTCCTCTCCTAATGAAAATCGGTCAGCGTAGACTGCTCAGCGTATACATATTTGTAGCTTATATTATGGTCACAATTTACTAATGGTCACCACAGAGCTCTTAATGGAAGCAAGGCAGTGATTGCTATGATGATACTTCTCTTTTTTTAATTTCCTGTGAGGCACAGCATCTCCAATTAGACTTTATCAGTGGAAAATGTTCCCTCTTATCAGTGCTTGCTCATATGTGGTTGTGTATGGAATCTGTAAACAAAGGAAGTGATTAGCCTCTGAATCCCATTTCATACGTTTTTTTTTTATGCTAAGATTCATCTGCTTTCATTTAAAGGAGGTAGGTCTATTTCGTTGGCAACATAGAGAGCATCTTTCATCTCCCATTACAGAATTCCATTTTGGGCGGGGTTTCCAGTCTTCTCCTTCTCAAAGAATCCCTCTTCCAGGTTTCGGATGTGCAGGGCTCTAACGGGGGGCACACGGGAGAGCTGAAACCAGCAGGGGGTGGAGACACAAGACACTAGCTGCTGCACAATTTCATTCTCCTTTTGATGCACTTTCTCGCTCTGTTCCATTCCTTTTCTCTCCGTCTTCCAGTGCATTAGACACCAGAGAACTGGGCTCGTCTCTCAAGGCCAGGAACCCACCACTGGATCCTATCAAGGCAAGGGTCAGGAGGCATCGAAGCTGAAACAGAGTGAAAATAGCAAAACATGTAAAGCAACTCTTTGATGGAGCATTGTCACTGTCAAGCCAAAATCAAATATCTTTATTTGATAAGACAAATAATACAGGGGCAGCTCGTTCAGCCAATTCTAAAAAGCCAGGACCTAAAGGTCACCAGTTCAATCCGGTGAACCAGCACGTAAAAAAATGATGGCTGAAGTGACCTTGAGCAAGGCATCTAACCCCCCAACTGCTCCATGATTGCTGCAGCAGGTAGCTGCCCACTGCTTGTATGTGTGTGCTCACTGTCTCCTATTGTCTATCTGCTGTGTTTCTAGTGTGTGTATGTGTGTATTCACACTGAATGGGTTAAATGTGTGAGCATTTAACATAAATACACTCTCAACCCCTCCAGTAAACATCTTCAGTAGCTTATCTAGGGAATATAGTTGTACCTTATTCTGTTACAGGTATTTTTATAAACTGCAATACACTCTCTCCTATATCCTGCATTTATCATTGACTTTTCTATATAAAAAAGAGTCACGAGTTAAGTTACAGGGAGTCCCATTTCCTTTTTACCCAAACAATCATGAATAACTTTAACACTAATAAACATCTGATGATGAAATTTGGAATAAATATACCTCAGTCTGTGTGAAAAAGACTGATCTTATAACATGGGCAGAAAATGTCCAGCATGCAGTTCTTTTCTCCTGATCAGGAAGTGAAGTGGCTGCATCAAGTCATGATTTTCTGCAGAATTCTTTTTTTTTTCGTTATGTCTTCTGAATGGAGTTTGTTATCCAGTACATTCACATCATGAACACTTCCTCCTGTACTGTGCACTGATACATTATACACAGATCACTATACAATTCTCAGGGTGAAATAACCAAGGTCCCCGTGCTGTGTATGTGAGGATAACTGAGTGCTTTAATGTCTCACTGTAGCAGCAGGCAACCAATGGAGACGACTGGACGGGCGCCGGCCTCTACTCCAACAGCTGCAGATATTAGTCATCAGAAATTTGCAGCTGTCTACCTGCACTGTAATCATGCATGTCATTCTTTTCACACACAGTTATATTTAATCTATATTTCTTCACCATTCAGATCTTCATTATTATTACAGAAATATTATAAAGTTATTCACGGTCATTCAGGTAAAGAAGCCATTGGGACAGCCTGTATAATACAGTATAAATATGCACCTTTCCCCTGTGGAAAGTGAATCTAGTGTGGCTTTAATACTCATTTAACATACACAATTGGACTTTAAGACCATTGTAAATTTGAGGATACATTCAAGTGGCTTGCAATGTAGAAATGAGTGAAGGATGAATTTTCCTTTCCCTTTAAAATACGTTTTTGTAAGACAATATAAGACATACATTGTTATACATACATACATTTTTTAGGGCCTCGTCCAACTTATATCTTTTGCATGTGCATGCATGTATGTATATTTGGAGTAAACACTACTACAGAGTGTATTTACAACCAGCCATAACATTAAAACGATACTCTGTCACCTACACTCATTGTCCATTTTATCAGCTCAACTGACCATGTAGGTGCACTTTGTTAGTTTTTTACCAGTGTGATTGTACACAAGGGAATTGAGAAACACACACAATAGTGAACATACTAAGCTGTGAAAATGTGCCGGAAGAGCTCCTGGTGAGCAGTTGGGGGTGAGGTGCCTTGCTCAAGAGCACTTCAGTCATGATTTGCCAGGGTTTGAACCGGCGACCTTCTGGTTACAAGACAAGATTTCTAACCACCAGGCCACGGCTGCTCCCTGAAAAGAAGGGAAACAAGTTCACCAGCGGCAGGATTTGAACCAGTGACCTGTTGTTTGAGAGGCAGAGAGTTCATTCACTGCACCACCAGACCACATTTAAATGCAACTGTAGTTCTACAATTACAGACTGTAGTCCATCTGTTTCTCTGTGTACTATCTAAGCTGCCAGAGAAACTACTGGAGGTTTTAAACACTATGTCCACTCCCTTAGACAACCCTGCCTTTTTGTTCAAACTTGTAGATGTAAAGTCAGAGACAGTTGCTCATCTGTTGCTGCACAGTTTGTTTTGGTCTCTAGTCCTTCACTGGTGGTCCCATAATGCCACTCACTGGACAGCTTTGGCTGTATATTTCTGATTGGTGGTTCTTAGTCCAGCAGTGATGCTGAGACAACTCTGCTGTGTCTGATCCACTCATACCAGTGCAACACATACTAACACACTGGGGGTCCTGATCATTGAAGAACAGGGTGAAAGAAGGTTAACAAAGTATATAAACAGATGGAGCTACAAAGTGCACCTACTGTATATGTTCAGTGTAGATAAATGAATGTGGTTTTAATGTTATGGTCTGTGTGTGGGTGGGTGGGTGGGGGTTAATGAGTTAGCATTAATATGAGTTGTGCTTGCCCATGACTGTGGGGTCTTCTCATTCCTGCCCCTTCACTTAAATGTGCTCCCAGTAGGCGAGGCCATGTAAAGATATATTAATATTTAATGATGAAGTAAATTTAATGGCAGAATAATTCAACCCACAAGGAAGCACTAGAAAGGTTTGCTTTCTTGATTTTGCTGAGCTCACTATTGTTTCAGCACACACCTGATCTGATGTCTGATCTGTTTCTCTTAGATACATACAATATACTCAGACATACAGGGCATACTATCAAATATACCTTATTATGATGTAGTCTCTGGGGTTTGCAATACATTGTAAAACAGATTTTCAGTTTTCATGCTATAAGCATACCTGGTGAACTTAACTGTATTTCTGCAGGGTAATACCGTATTTCTGATACAAAGGACTGGCTACACCTGGTCAAATTATATTTTTTGTTGATTTTTTTATCAATGTAAATATGGTATTCTCTGCATATTTTAGTGTTTATTTCTTCTAATAACTCAGAAAAAAAATATAACATATCCGCTGTCCTGACCAAGATTAAGTGAAAGATAATGGATGGATGAATGAATAACATACAATGTTATAGAAATATAATATAAAAATAAAAACAATAATAAAAAAATAAAATTATATATATATATATAATATAATGTGCTAGAACATGCACAGGCTACCTTTTATGTTTCAGTTTTTTTGCAACTAAGTTAAGCAAATAAATTATAACTGTGCTTTTAAAAATAATAACTTTTAAATGTAAAATCATTAAAATGTGTAATTTGTTAAGTATCTTCAGACATTTAAATCTATCTACTGTATGTATTATGTAGTGCAGATCAGTGATGTTATTATTTGTTTTTCATCTTCTTGCTCATTTGGTCTTACCTGTCCCAAAGCTTGACACTTCTACAGGAGGTGGTGCAGCAGCCAGCAGATATCAGAGCTGTAGATTAGAACATCAGTAGAATAACACTGTTGAATATCAGCATACTGTCACATTGTATACTGTAGAAAACAATGAGATGAGGACAGATGTTTTGGTAGTGGTGCTTCCCACATTATAAGTCGTGGGATGACATAATGATAGTTGTTCACAAGCTAAGTAATTACCCCATTACAAAGTCTAAATGTGTAAAACTGAAGTCATATTTGAGATTTACATTTGTAAGAGAGCTTGCTGACTCATTTATATGTGAATTTTGTATCTTTGTAGTTTACCAGTTGCTCAGATGCAGATATCAATGTCACAGAACAAATGCAACACTAAATAGCAATGAAAACATGGTACCATGTCTATGTATTTGCTATTACAGTGGTAACCCTACTTACGAGCATCCCTACTAATGAGTATTCCAGGTAACGAGTCGAGATCTCATAATATTTTTGTTCCAGGTAACGAATAAAATTCCAAGTAATGAGTAGTGTAAATTAGTTCAAGTATGCCAACCTCTAGGGGTGCGGCGGTCATAGCATCCCCTAGATGCTACCGTAGAAGAAGAGGTCAGTCATTACCTTTGACCGCTGTCCAGTGAAAGTGAAAGTGCTAGTGAAAGCGACGCAAAGAAAGCAAAAGGTAGTGAACAAGAAAGTTAGATAAATTTTACTTTTACTTTTCATATGATAAGTGTAACCATGCCATACACATACGCCTGTCCTCCTGTCCTCCTTAGCTGCCAGCCTACACGAGCGCTGTCGGTCTCCCTCTCCTCAGCGGCCAGCCTACACGAGCATCGTCGTTGTCATGTTTGTTTTAAAAAACCCATATAAACACATTATTTAGCACATTAAAGTATACTGTATATTGGCCGGCTGACACGGATTAATCAGTTTTACATGTATTCTTATGGGGAAAATGCATCCAGCTAACGAGCAAACCAGCTAACGAGCTCGGCTCCTGCATGGATTAAACTCATAAGTAGGGTTACCACTGTACATTACTTTGAGGTGAATCCAAACCAGACTTACATTACTATCACTGAGGGATCTTGGGGTTCAGCAAACAAAATATATTGTAAGATCACTGGGCTACTGCCTGTCCTGTCACTGAGGCCTTCACTGGTATAAGTTTCTTTAGTTAGAGAACATACACAATATGTCCAAAAGTTTGTGAACACCCCTTCTAATGAATGATTTCAGCTACTTCAAGTTGCAGCCATTGCTGATACAGATGTATACATAGCTTGTCTAGTCCATATAGAGAAGTATTGCCAATAGGACTCTCTGGAGCAGATACACATGAACCTATTTGCACTATGCATAATGGCAGGTGTGGGATAGATGGGTATAAAGCCCCACAACATTGAGCTGTGGAGCAGTGGAACTATGTACTGTTGGGATGGGTTGGGGAGATGGAGATGATGACTTCCCTATTGTTGTTGTTGGTGAACACAATCAAATCCTCACAGCAATGCTTCAAAATCTAGTGGAAAACATTCACTGCAAAGTACAGTTATTCCAACAAAAGCAGGAAAAACTGTTTAACAGTCTTAATTTTGGAAAAAACAACGAACAAGTAGCCCCAAGTGTCCCAATACTGTTGTTCATATGTTGCATTTGTGCAAAATTCTATTTTAAAAACAGTAAGTTTAAAAGAATTTAGTAAAGTAAAATAAAGTAAATCTGCCCCTTTCTCCAGGAAAAGTGCTAGTCATGAACCTTTATTATACATAACTAGACCTTAAGGACCTTTCTGTATATTCAACAGTACATTTACATTGTTTGTACCTTGGTGGCTAAACATATTGAAAATATTTTTGGTTGGTGCACTACTTTCACTCCTGCAGTGTCACTAAGCTGAAAACTCATACCAGCACAATTTAAAAACTCATGCCAACACAACATACACTAACACACCACCACCACATCAGTGTCACTGCAGTGCTGAGAATGATCCACCTTCCCAATGCCTGCTCTATGGGGTGTGATATTCATGTGCGATAGATGACTCAGTCCTACTGTTCCATTATCTTCATAGCATGGTCCCACTTTCTTTAAAGTTCAATTTAACCTTCAAATTCACCTCACATAATGTAACAATAGACATTGCCATCCTCCATTACCATTTTGTTATTGTCACTGAACACTGTGCCTGTTCTATAATGATGTGCACATCCAGACTATGATGATTCAGTCTGGGCAGTAATTTTAACTTCCAAAATGAAACAAATACATCTAGAAAAGGGAGATTGCACTATTATCATTTTCCATCGATCGATTCTGGTGATTATTGTTATAGTATTCTGCAGCGTGGATGTGGGGATGTTTTGTGGATGAAACTAATCTGGCATCGCAGCACCTCACTCAGTCACAACATGCCTAACTCCAGGAGGAGTCTCTGTCTCTGTCTCTCTCTCTCTCTTTCTCTCTCTCTCTCTCGACCTCACACTGATTGTTCCCCATGTAGAAGTGGGGATTTAATGAAATAACTAGCTGTCTCACTTTCTCACATTCTTCATTCTTCACACTTCATAGTGCTTTGTACACACACACACACACACACACACACACACACTCCGTAACTTTCTTTAATCTTCATTCCACACATACGGTGTGGATCCACTAGCTGGAGGTGTGACCCCGAGTGTGTAGTGATGAAAAGTGCCTTATGTTAGACTCAAGTGTCACTTCTGCACCCACTCTATGATGACAAGGCTTTCTTTCTTTTTTGTCTCTCCTCCTTCTCATCTCTCTGTCTCAGCATGCACATATATATATATATATATATATATATATATATGTGTGTGTGTGTGTGTGTGTGTGTGTGTGTGTGTGTGTGTGTGTGTGTGTGTGTGTGTGAGTGTAAAATACTGTCTTCTCTTTACCACACTACAATACATATTCAGACAGGTCTGTTTTTTCCTCATAATCATGATCTAGTTTACAGTTGAAAAGCCACTTTTGATCCAAACCAAAAAACTGTTTGTTCTTTTATAGATTCAGTTACTTTGCATAAAAGAGTTATTAATGATTCATGAGTGCCTCAGTACCAAGAGCTTCCAAGAACTGGCATTCACAAAGACACCACCTCTGTTTGAACAAGGGCAGCCACACACACACACACACACACACACCACACTCAGCAGGCTAGCTCATAGTCCTTTATCCAAATCCAGAGTGCTGTTAATATTCCACACAAATTCCATATACGTCATATACATACAAACACTGAATTGTATTTATTTATGTTCATTGTCATTCACACAACATCACTTTTATAGTCTAATTTTCCAATAACAAGGACAATATTGAAAAATAAATCATATCTGAAAATACTGATAGTGCTCATATACTGTTATTTTAAAATGAACTATAGAACTAACTGAAACACTTTGCTTAAAATATAAATGTAGACTATCACTCTAAAACACTCTGCCAGCTCCACAGGAAGATTCACAGTTACCCAATGTGAGTGATATTTCAGGCGAGATTTGTGATTGGACTGGATTTTCTTGATACTGGCAAAATAATGACACCCATTGATACTGGTACAGTATGCCATCTCTACTAATTGCACAGTTATAATTAATTTCATAGTTGGAAACACAGTGACATACATTTACTTTCCATTTAAATTCTGCATTCACAGGTTTGGGTTTACACATTTTTATTTTTTCAATCTTTTTGAATGCCACGAAAGCAGGAAGTTCTGTTTACTGTAGACAATGTAAAATTATAGGACTCATGGCTAAATGGAGGCTTGACAGCATATTTGTAATCTTAATGAAGACCACAGAACTTATTCCTGATAGTACATAATAAGATATATGATCCCAACATCATTATACAGTGGTAACCCTACTTACGAGTTTAATCTGTGCAGGAGCTGAGCTCATTAGCTGGAATGCTCGTTAGCTGGATGCATTTTCCCCATAAGAATACATGTAAAACTGATTAATCCGTGTCAGCCGGCCAACATACAGTATACTTTAATATGCTAAATAATGTGTTTATATAGGTTTTTAAAAAATAAACGAGACAACGACAACGCTCGTGTAGGCTGGCGGCTAAGGAGGACAGGAGGACGGGCGTACATGTATGGCATGGTTACACTTATCATATGAAAAGTAAAAGTAAAATTTATCTAACTATCTTGTTCACTACCTTTTGCTACCTTAGTGTCGTTTTCAACAGGCACTTTCACTTTTACTGGACAGCGGTCAAAGGTATTGACTGAGTTCTTCTACAGTAGCATCTAGGGGATGCTATGACCGCAGCACCCCTAGCAGTGTGGCATACTTGAAGAAATTTACGCTATTTGTTACTTGGAATTTTACTCGTTACCTGGAACAAAAATATTCTGAGATCTTGACTCGTTACCTGGAATACTCGTTAGTAGGGATGCTCGTAAGAAGGGTTACCACTGTATGTGGGATGTCCTTATGTCCCCCTAAATCATGAATAAAAAAAATTTTAAATGATGATACAAATGTATAAAATAGTCCCTTATTCATAATCACAGACAGTTGAAATGTAAGTTAGAGTGAAGATTCCTTCATTTCTCCCGAAATGCACACACTCTGTGCCAGTTATGCAGACCAATGCTAGTCTAATTTGTATTGCTTTGTGAGGCAGACACATTCATAATAAGTCATTTGCCTTTATAGTGGAAATCAATATGTTATAATCATATACAGCAGATAGAATCCTATAATATATGAAAATTGAATAGCTTAATTGAATAAAAAACATTACAAAAGAGGCCTCTGAACAGTATTTGCTCCAGAATGCCATTCTCAACCTCGCTGCTATCAATTTTTGTGCACAAAGAGGGCAATTAAGCGGGCAGTTTCCCATAAACCCCCCCAAAATCCACCAGTGTTCTGAGAACACACCACATAGAGGTGATAATACAACTGCAGCATGTATGAAATAATGAAGGGTGTGGAAAGTGTGCAGACATAAATGAAAGTATTTTAGGGCCGGGCTGCCATTGGTGCTACATGTGTCAGCAGCTCTAATGAAACACTCCAGAACTCACGCTGACTGTGCCTTTTAGCTGGCTTACCTTTGGAAAACTTCACACGCACACACACGCACACACACGCACACACACACACACACACACACCTCTGCAGACAATTATGTACAGCCATGAACCAGCATGTTCTGTGGTGTCACTATGATCTGTACTATGATTATGTTTCAGTAGACATTATATCCCAAAAACATCTCTAGACTGCAAAAAAGAAAGATATCTTACCAAGTGAAATCTAGTTGAATTTCTCATTTTTTAGACATTTTTACTTGTTTGAAGTCATTTTATTAAAAGTAAAACAATCTCACTGTATTAACAACAAAATGATCTGCTAATATTGTGAGATGTAATTAAATTAATAATCAATTTAAGCTACTTAAGATCAACAAAAATATATTGTTATCATCTTAAAATGAGATTACAATATTCAAAAAATGAGCAATATTAGCTGTTTAGGCTACATTTAGAATCTTATTCGGATTGGATTAAATGTATGTGAGGCCCTGAGGTAATTTCTTGTTTTAGAGGAGCTCCTTTGTGAACGAATTGAGGTCTGCATGTCTGGGTTTTTCACCTCCTGCTCTAATAAACAAACAGGCTCAAGTACCTAACATTTAGTCCTTCTGGATGCAAATTTCCATGATTTTCCAAACAGAAGTCATCTTGCTTTGGAAAACATAAACATTTGACTGCTGCTAATATACACATTTAGTCTCCTAGTGTACAGATCCACCAAAAACCTTCACCAATCACTAACCAACACATATGAATGCTTTTGAAAAGTCACTCAATAATCTACTTTATATGGACGGACTTGGTCTACTTACTCTATATGGGACAGCATTATGTGGAGAGAGAAAAAAACTGAAATTGATGGTAAAAGTGAGGCTTAAAGTGGTGATTATGATCACAGCTACAGGTACAAGTTCATTAAAGAGTTGAAGTTAAACTAATAGAACTGTAAATAATTGTTTATATTCAAACTAATAACATAATACAATAGAAACAAGTCTAGACACAGTATTAACTGGTCAAATGTTTCTTAACACTGTGAACATGCCCATGCTGCATTACATGTATTATGTGCTTTTACATGCACTTCATAATCCAATAACTGCAGAAAATTAGATTTTGTCAGTAATCTGTTCAATGACTTTACAGGCACTTGAGTAATCAGATAACAGGAAACGCAGGTCTACGTGAGTCAGGCAGTAATCAGATTGAGAATTTCTTTACAACCATCCAATAAACTCAGAACACTATGCCATGTAAACATTGTATGAAACACAAACTTCATGACAAAACTAGCCACTTTATCTAAAAAAAATATATATATATATATATATATATATATATAAACATCATCAGAGGTGCTCCAAAAATGTTATTTTGCTGTCTTGTGGGTGCTGCTTGCTTATTTTTGGTGCTGTTGTCTGTTTTCACTCATGCACAGACTGGGAAATTCAAAAACGTAGTTAAAAGTTACACTCTTAAAAGAGATGGTTCTTCAAAGGTCCTTTTGTAAAGAAGATGGTTCAATATAGAACCATGAACACTCAAAGAACCCAAAGGGTTATTTGCATGGTGAAATTGTTCTTCAGATTAATGAGGAATGTGCTGTACATGATTCTACACAGAAACATTTTGAAAATGATTTATATAGCACCAAAAAGGGTTCCCCTCTTATTACAAACTTGACATCTTAAATGCAACAGAACCCTTTAGGGGTTATATGGAACCATTTTCAAAATGTTTCCATATAGAACCATCTTCAACATTTTCCTCATCAATCTGTAGAACCCTTTCACCATGGAAAGAACCCTTTATCTACCCTTTATTAGTTCTTTGAGTGTTCATGGTTACATGTAGAACCATTTTCTTTACTAAAGAACCTTTGAAGAACCATATTTTTAAGAGTATAATTAAAATCCAGTTAAAATCCAGCTCTTTATCAGATTTCTAGACTTTACTCTGATGTAAGAATTCTGAGTATGCTGTTTACATGACCATTACAAAAATCAGATACCTGCAGAAATCAGATTATGATTAGATTATTAAATGCATGCATATGCACTCACTGACTGTTGCTCATAAACATTGATGGTGCTCAATGCTGCAAAAAAGATGACCTAAAGAGAGTTTAAGCTATTATTTTTATTTATGTAAGATGCAAAGATGAAAAAGTTTATTCTATAAGGCTTATTCTACATTTTCACAAGCAACTGAGAATCAGAAATTGAGGGGACATGGCTTTATGGGGGGTCTAGACCACCTACAGAACACCCATAACTATGTTACTGCTGTGTGAGACGGGGAGAGAACAGGGGATTCATGCTCTGCGTATGTATGAAGTTTTGTTCTCTTCAATGAACTTGTGCAATGTGTGCATATTGAAGTGTTTGTGCAATATGTGCGTCTAAGTGGTGTGACTACTAGTCTACTGAAATCTCTCTCAATCCACATGCACCAGACTGCTCCTACTCTCATCAGAGATTGTACAGGGCCTCCCTGCTGACCTTCACAAGGGCATCCACTGTGCCACTCATTAAACAAACCCATAAGCTCCTCTCCATTGTGCTGAGCTGCTGGGTGGCCTTCACACAGGGAGACGGGTGGGATGGGGGTGAAAAATAATGAATATACTTGTGGGAAGCAAAGTAGCCAAGCATAAACACAAATCAATATTTTTCATTCCCTTGGAAAGAGAAATGCAGCATACCAGTTCCAATCCAACATGGATCTGATTTAGCTTTTAGGACACATATGCTATCGCTAATGCTCACTCTTCATCTCAAGGTTAAGCTTCAGATGAATGCTGTAACCTTGTATTCTTGTACACAAGAAGATTAGCGTTGTTGGTGTGGATAATGGAAGAGTAACCCATGTCAGCTGGCAAGGTTTAGCTGACACAGTCATGTTCGCCTGTGAGCTCTTGACTTAATGTACAGTGTTTAAAATGTGAGTGATGAAAATAACAACTAGCAATGCACTGATTAAGCAGTTGGCCATTTAATCAGGCTGTTAATTGGCATTAAATGAATGAATTCAATTAAATTATTATACATTTTTAATAAATATAAATACATTATTAAAATACCATTAAGAATATTTTATTCATATTTATTAGTTAGTATTGATAATATACCAATATTTATTAAGTTATTTTTTAATAAAAATATATAATTTATATTAATATGAATCATGAATAAAAATAATCATATATTTTTAAATATCAATAAATGATTACATTGAACATTTAATAAAACTCAAACGCTTAATTCACTGTTTTCTTGTAGTTCTTGTAGTTTAATATTGTTACTGTTATAACAGTTGTTATAGTTAAACTGTTCTCTTTGTGGTTTGACTGGTTGCAAAGCATGTAGCATAAAATTATCACCCAATTCTGTTTCACCTTGTTAGTCAACTTCATTCCAACTCATTACCACCAATTTATTTTTGGAATGTATGGTCAACAGACCTCATTTACATAAAATTATACCTCATTTGTGAGTAAAAATATGCAGTTAAAATGGGTCAATTTGTTAACATTTCAACACAATCAACTCATCCAAAGCTTTTAAACACAGACAAAGATTCAATCACCCAACATGTTAACACCTTACAGTACACCTGCTCAACTTGCAAAACACAACCAGATCAATTGACAGCAGGGATGGCCAATCAAATGTTAGCAAGAATTGGCAGTGCCAATTGATGAGCTTGTGGGATGTATAAAGGGAAACAGGCTTCAGGTTGAGCAGCCTTTTCCACTTGATCCTAGTGCTTGACCTGTCTCCATTTAATATAGCATAACATTGTTTTTGGATGGTAAAAACGGCAAGTGACCAAAACTGCTTTTTAAATAGTGCAGGGGACATGTCCCCCCGTCCCCTCCCTAATCTTACGTTTATGGGCTTATGCTCTTGGCACATTTACAGGCACATCTGCAGGCAGCCTTATCAGCGTTGCTGCTGTTAACAATGCTAGAGCTCCCCCTACTGTCAGTTACCATCCAATGAAGACATGACTGATAAGCGTATCTTTTCATCTACAGTCAACAATTACTTTATTTTTCACATTTATATTTATAAATTTATTTGCAAAACATGATATAGCATTAAACATGGTCATATCAAAATATTATGACCACCCATAATTTGGAATACACTTGCCCTGGGATGACACTGATGCCATGTGACAGAGTTTGTTGCATGTATAACTATGTGTGCAAAACCATTATCATGAGCAAAGGATGTGATGTGATTGATGTCCAATAGGGCATGATAATAGGGCACCAGGTGAAAGGTGGTAGCATCTTGAAAACTGCTAACTTTGTGGGATGTTCTACAGCCACAGTGAAGGTATAGTGAGTATGGACTTCTCGTACATTGAGTGTCTTCCAAAGGCATAAGTGTCCACCAAAGGCCATTGATGTCAAAGGGGAACAATGACTCCAAAAAGTGGTGCACAGCACTGGAAAAACCCACATCAGTTCATCACTAATGATAAGGCTGAATGAATGAATAGAGGAAAGAGAGACACTCTTTGAATGACAGTACAATATGCTTAGTAGATCAAAGAGCAACACACACTCATAATGTGAAATACTCCACAGATGTCATTATACAACATGCAAAGGCCTGTTCTGTAGAGATCACAGGGCAGTTTGAGGTACAGAACAAAGAGAGAGCAAACACTCTTGTTATCTCGCACACACCGTTCCTACATCTCTCCTATTCACGTTAAGGAGCCTTTATGAGAAAAGACAGAATTAATTACATAAAAACACTCCAGGGTGTAGCTCCATGCATGATACATTTATTAAAATATATGAATCTTGTGCTGTTTTCATTGTTTTGTTGTTTTCCATTAACAAGCACAGGGGGGCTCTACCATGCCTGAAGCAGTGGAAACGGTCAGGGGTGCAACAGCAGGTTAGACGCGTGCATACATATTAATGTGTTAAATATCTTCACCAGAAAATAATGGAGGAGAGATTGGCTTCAAAGTGAAATGCTAATGAGAGGAGGAGAAGCAGCTGTTGGCCTACTTTAGAGGCTGTCCCTGGAAGACAAGCCAGATCACTATCTGTGGAGCACTTTGCACCTTGCCCTTAGAGGAGATAACTGAAAGACAGCAAATCCTCCAGCCTAGACCCTCCTCTCAACCTGCCTATGTCATACTCCTCACAAGCCTACTTCTGCCATACCATAATGCCTCACTTAATGAGTTGCCTTTCACATATACTCACTGGCCACTTAATTAGGTACACATGCATAGTATCTACACTCACTGTCCATTTTATAAGCTCAACTGACCATATAGCTGCACTTTGCAGTTCTATAATTATAGACTGTACTCCATCTGTTTTTCTGTATACTTTGTTCTTTAATGGTCAGGACCTCCACAGGACCGCCAGATATTATTTAGGTGATGGATCATTATCACTGCAGTGACGTGGTAATGGTGTGTTAGTGTGTTAGTGTGTTGTGTTGGTACAAGTAGCTCAGACACGTGAGAGCTGCTGATGTTTTTAAACACATCAGTGTCACTGCTGGAGTGAAAATAATGCACCAACCAGCCAACAGTGTCACCCATGAAGGACTAGAAGACCAACACAAACAGTAACAGTAACAGATGAGCTACTGCCTCAGACTTTACATCTAACAAGGTAGGTGTCTAACAGAGTGGACAGTGAACTAACATAGTGTTTAAAATCTCCAGCAGCTCTGCATTGTCTGATCCACTTGAACCAGCACAACACACACTAACACACCACCACCACGTCAGTGTCAGTGGAAAGCTGAGAATGATCAACCCAAATAATATCTGCTCTGAGGGGGTCCAGAGCAAAAGGATGCTAACAATGTTTAGAACTACAAAGTGCACCTATATGGACAATGGACAATCAGTGTAGATATAAGGTGTGTGTAGATAATGAGTGACCAGTGTATAGCATCAATCCATTATCTTTATATTAGTTGTGTTTTCTTTTGCTTATTCTAGTGCAGAATCCACAACAGAAACACATCAGGGAAATCAGTGCAGTCAAGAGATTAAACTGCCATTTGGAAACAGGATGATAAAATACCTCACCGAGTATTGTCCCAAGGGCTAAATTAACTGTAATCATTGTTCACCGTTAAGACACTGAGCCTGTGCTCCATGACTGAATCTTCCCCATAGAGAGCCTTTACTCCCACAAAGAAGGAGTTTGGTGATATATTTTCCACCTGAAATAGGCCAGCAGTAAAGACTAGAAGAAACGGCGTATGGTTAGGGATGTGGAGAGGGTGTTATTAATCACAGCTGGTTCTAAAAACAGAAATCAAGAAATACACACAGAAATAGACTGAGGTTTGTTGTCCCACTGACCCAGCCTCCACAACATCTTTCTCTACCTAATCAGAGGAACACCTGGCTAAAGCCACATTTACCTGAAATGGCCTACCACACCGGGCCTCAGTGATGGAAAAAGCTATTAACAAAGTAAACGACAGACTCTCTATCTACCCCAGCATGGAGATCAGCATCACAAAGCAAACAGAAAAGCATGTCTGGACCATGCAAACAATGGGCCTTCCAGTAAAGTCATTTTCATTTTCAGATACTGCTCGAATGACATGGCTACTCCAACTCAAGTGGAGGCCATTTTACAACAGTGGCTAAGGGCTCTTGTGAGCAGAAAATTGACTCTCGAGGACTCTCAGCTCATCTGACCTGCTGAGAAAAGCTCTGTGACAAATGTGTTCATCAATATGGAATGGTACTACACTTTAAAGATGATTGTGAAGCTTCCGTGTGTGTGTGTGTGTGTGTGTGTGTACGTGTGTGTGTGTGTGTGTGTGTGACATGCTTACTTGGCAGTGTTGGACTGACACTAAGACTGAATGCCTAAAGGAATGGCTTATTCATTGTCTCTTCTGGCTCACAGCAACTCATATCGTATCCTAAAACAAGCTGCTAGTTAGTCTGTTGAATCTTATATAAGATCTTGATGTGATGTGTTTTGTGAGAAGTTTTGCTGATGTATTTTGATGACTGGGCTATTTGGGTGACTACTGAGTTATAGAGTTGTTGGCAGTTAGCCTCGCAGCTCCAGTACTAAATTGAAGAAGTGAAATTTGAACTACAAACACGTCTCAGATGATCAGCTACGTCTGGGCTATGGATGAATTCTGTGATGTTTGAAAGTGAAAGTGAACAGTCATTGACCCATGTGTGTGTTTACCCAATCCATGCTGTGAAACACACACACAGGGGAAATGGAAGTGGTGGGCGTGCCTTGCTCAAGAGCACTTCAGTCATTCCTGAGAGGGAATCAAACCAGTAACCTTTGTGTCACAAGACTGGATCCCTAACCAGCAGACTACAGCTCCATAGCTGAAGTAACATCCTCTATTCTTCAACGTGGGTTGATTGAAGACCAGCCGAGCAGCTTCATTGTGGATCATATACTAGATATTTGACTATTGCTGTACGGATTTGATTATACTCAGCCAGGAAAACATAGTGAAGTCATGTTGTATAATTTGTTCACGACAGAAGCTACTTCCACTCCTCCCAAAGATATTGACTGCAAACAACATTTACACTGCTCCAAAGCCCAATACTGTAGACTGGGATTTTTACCACTGCTGGTAGACTCATACAGCCTGCTTCAACACACCTGCAAATTCAGCTACTACCTTCACACTATGTCTAAATTCAATCATTCCATTTAGCCTTAGATCTGCTTTTTGACCTATTTTTCACACAACAAATGAGACATTCACTGCACTGTATCACGTCTTCACAATCTATGAATCTTGTCACATACCTGCAAGTATAGACTCTAGACTGATCATCCTCATGCAGTGCCATCTACAGAAGCCTGAAATTACTACCACTTTAAACACACAAGGTAACATTTATTTTGCCCAGGGAGCTATTATGTGTGTGTATGTGTATATATAAACTATAACTATACACTCAAATTGCTGCAAATGGTTGACAGGAAGTGAAAAAAACCTTAATTCAGGAGACTAACATATTTAGAATGTGGTATTACAAACTGAAAAACATACGTCAATTCACACTGAGATGGTGACATATGGTGCAATATAACTGTTAATGCTGAAGGGAATGCATAAAGAATGGCAGATAAGCTCTTATATATTTCCTCCTCCCATAGTGACAACTGCTCCATCTTGAGCTCATTCGCTCTGTCTAAGGCTGCGCTCATCTGCATACAAATTTCATTCATTTTAATGGCCTTACCAATTACCGAGCTCTGTTCCCCAATCTCCTTCAGCCAGCAGCTTCCTTCCTCATCTCAGTGAGTGGAGAAGGAGGTGCTGCCTCCTCCACCCAGCTGATCTGTGCACTGTAGCTTTGGAGCACTGGGCAGCCTCAACTAAATCTCCCTCACCAAACAAGACTGTTATGCTGTCTGCATCTGTGGCTAATGACAAATTATACAAGAAACTCTTTCTACAATCCAGGAGAACATATCTGGGTAGGAATGAACACATTGCTGTACCGAATGCAGGTCCAATATATAAAGCCTTAAAGAATTCACTGCAGAGACACCAACCATGCATCACACTTTTATGTACCCAACAACTTCTGCAAAATGCCTCAAAATGATGTACGAGAATATAGATTATCTTCTGCATGCAGCAGTGCATCTGTCCTGTCATAACCTCACTTCTAATAGTACATTTCTTACAACATTAGCCTAAGATAGTATAGTCATTTTGCTACATTAACTAAATGTGTTCGGTTCATTCTCATACATTAGCGAGAGGCGTTCTGAGTACTTGCTCCATTAACTAAAGATGTCCTAGCTATTTTTCCACTCTAGTGTGTGATAGGTACGTTTGGTACATTAGTCTGTGGCAATAAAGATTTTATAATAATATCATTTTGACTTTGAGAAAATTATTATTCAAAACAGTACTAGCATTAAAACATTTACCTTTTTGAATTAAGTCATGAACAAAATGAACTTTTTCATGATATCCAAATTTTTGGAGATGTTCTATTACATGTACATGTTTTTTTTCATGTTTACATGTTTATGTTAAATGTTTTTTTCTCTTACCTTTCCCCCCTCATGTATGCTGTTTCTCTTCATACTTTAAGGTTGGCGCTGTGTTAAATGGCTGCCCTGCCAGCAGGGACTGGGACCTTATTTCCCCCCAAGGGATCAATAAAGTATATCTGTATCTGTATATGTGTCATTTGACTATGCATGTAAAAGCATTAGCATAATTGTATGCTATATGACATGTCAGGGTTTGCTGCATGTATAAATAAGTGAGCACACCAGTCAGTTGTAACAAGAGTGTAAAACCATCACTAAGGACATGATTTGTCTGATATTCAAAAGGGCATGATAATAGGGTACTGGGTGAAGGGTGGCAGCATCTCAGAAACTGCTTTGTTCGATGTTCTAGAGTCACTCTAGTGAAGGAGTACTGAGAATGGACTTCTCATACACTGAGTGCCTCCCAACAGTATAACAGTGGTGCCCCACAAGCCAATGATGCCAGAGGGGAACAGAGCAATCAGCATGTCACTGTGGACCAGGATGAATGCCTCCAGATACCTTCTGTCACCTATACAGTCCATGCCATGATGTCCTGCTAGTCTCATCCAAGCCAAGAATAGTGATTCCCCCTAGGTGGTATTAGGTAGTAGGTGGTCATAATAATCAGATTTAATAAAAGGCATCAGTCTTTGTCTTTTTCCAATACATGTTTTTGGAATCTGAAGGCTGTGTATGATTTAATCCCATTTTCATTACTTTACTGTATTTTTTTATTTTTTATTGTAAACTATATATATACACACTACCACTCAAAAGTTTGGGATCACCAAGGATTTTCCATGACAATCTATTTTTTTCCATAACAGTCTACTTTTATTTCAGAAGGGCCCCATAATAATAATAATAATAATAATAATAATAATAATAATAATAATAATAATAATAATAATATAGTATATTTTATATTTATATAAAATGTTTATATTATTATTATTAGTAGTAGTAGTAGTAGTAGTAGTAGTAGTAGTAATATTAGTATTTATTTATTTATTTTTCAAATCTATAATAAAGTCCACAAATGCTGCTGCTCCA
>BRDA01004022.1:9954-30480 GCA_036984385.1 Crenuchus spilurus | reverse complement strand
TATATATATATATATATATATATATACAAGAACAAGAAAACCTAATATATAAAATCTGATACATTTCTTTTGTCCTCTGGTGGATTTTGCATGTACTGCATGTACCAGAGTATAAATGCAGAAGTTTTAAAATACTTGAGTAAAATATTTTAACGAAACGCACTGTATTAGCAATTGCAGTTTGTGTTCTGTGTATTAAAAAAAATAGATTCTGGATGTATCAAATATAATACAAAACAAAATTCATACATGCAATGTGTTATGTAATTTTTTTCTTTCTTTTTTGTCAAATAAACAAATTTTTTAAAGTTTTCTAGCCTAATTTACAGGGTTTTACATGGTTATAAATATACACAAATATGACTGAAGACCTGATATAACAATAATGGAGTATAGATAATAAAATCAAAGTAAGAAGTGGTGGAATCTAGACAAATAAACTTCTTCTTGTGGATTTTAGCTTTTCACAGGGCCTGATAATTTTATTTTCAACTAAACCGAGTACAAACTTACTTAAGTATGATTAGTCAAATATAAGCATCAAATATAATTGATTGACATTGTAAAATCAATGCTGATCAGACCTATCCATCACTGTGCACCAATAAATTTTTACACCTCTATTCCTGACTATATATGAAACACAAGTCCTCCACTGACACACTGGGATGTCTTCCAGGGAACACGAGAGATGTATCCTAGGGCCAGTAATTGAAATGGATAATGTGGTTCATTTTCACTGTGTTTAATTGAACCATTAAGAGATTAGCTTGAGAAACAGAGAGTAAGAGTTGACAATGTATGCTGTTAAACAAGACTCACTCACATCACTAAGAAGCTTTACACAGGTCGGTGTCGAGAGCTGACAAAGATAACTACACACTTCAGAATGTGACTGTGACTAGATAAGGCACGTGGCACTAATACTGATGGTCTGTATACATTTAAGCACTATGGAAAGGCATTTTTATTTGAATAGATTTAGCTCTCTTGCTTCTATCAGCCATTATGGATAGATATGAAAAAACAATTGTAAGGGTGACCGTATACACAAGGGACCTAGCAAAAAAGCAAGAGTTAGAGCTGCATCGGCAGCAAGCGTGAAGGACATTGTAGCTTTAATATAGCCTAAATATTACAGTCTTTCTATTGTACATGTGTTAGGTATTGAGAATATGTAATCCAAATTGGCCATAACCAGAGTACTCTGATTTTTGCTTGCAACACTGTTGATTTAGTCTTTTTAGATTTGTATGTAGTTGAAGGCTCTCAAGTGTTAATGATGAATGACTTATTGTACTAAACAGCCAGTTTGGCATTGGGCATATTCATTACCATAGAACACCTTATTGAATTCACATTATTAAAATTATTTTAAATTATAATTTGTGCCAATACAGAGCACATAATGTTGTAGAAAGGACTGTGCTAGTGTGTTTCAAGTATATTTCAAGTTACACCATATGTCCAAATGTTTGTGGACTCCTTCTAATGAAAGCATTCAGCTACTTCAAGTTCACATAGATGTACAAATGCACACACATAGCTTGTCTATAGTCCCTGTAGATAAGCATGAACCCTTTGGCACCATGGCACCAGGTATGAGAAAGAGGGGTATAAAGCTCCCCAGCACTGAGCTGTGGAGCTGTGCTTTCTGCTTCATCCAGTACATTTGAGATGAGTTGACAGTGAGGTAGGTGGTGATCATCCAACATCCTGACCCCACTAATGCTCTTGTCACTGAATACAATCAAATCCTGACAGCAATGCACTAAAATCTAGAAGAAATCATTCCCTGTACAGTAGAGACAACTCTTGATTTGAAACAATGAATACACATGTGTCCCAACACTTTTGTCTATATAATGTACATGAAGACAGCTATATGAAGATAATATAACATTTTTGTGATAAGTAAAGCCCAAATCTCATTTTTTTCCTGAAGTAATGACTGAAAAAATGATCATTGTTAAATGTAGCCTTCTGCATAGCACAATGAATTCATCCATACTTCTACACTGCACGCAAGCACTGATGAAGGCAATCCTACACAC
Source organism: Crenuchus spilurus (assembly GCA_036984385.1). NCBI lineage: Eukaryota > Metazoa > Chordata > Actinopteri > Characiformes > Crenuchidae > Crenuchus > Crenuchus spilurus. The sequence continues at coordinate 28,426 of BRDA01004022.1, read as the reverse complement.
TACAGTCAACATGAATATTTATACCTTATGCCATTAGCGACAACAAACAGGGATCACTATGGGGAATACATAGTATTTGAGCGCCAGCTTAGCTTGATTTGAATTTCCATTAAACTGCAAAAGAAGCAAACAGCCCGTTAATTATGCCGATACATTCAAGCTCAGTCAATGGGCTGGATCACAAGAGCTGAGTAGATTTAATTTAGTACTAGAGAGCGATGCTTCTGAGAAATGCTCCATAACTGTTACACAACCTCACAGCAGCCAGCGTGGCCTTCTTCTCAGAAGCGGATTTCAGCATCATAGTAAAAGACAGCAAAAAGGGTGGTCTGACGCTCACTCTCCAGCAGTGGCTAAATCTCATGAGAAACGAAAGGGAGAAATTAAATTAAATTCCAGTTAAATGTTAAAGCAAGCACACAGAAACCAATCCCCTCTCTTCAAGTCAGCAAGAGCTTTAGCCTCCAAATGAAATTACTGCAAATCACCAAAACAGTAGACTGTCAGATCAGGCTTGAACTACTGTGAATGCCCACGAAGCATGAAGCGTAAACAGTGAGCAGGGCTTGTTCTCTGTCACATTACCCATGCAAATGCAGCCCATCTATGGCATTATTCATTATTTACACAACGCATTGACAGGCCATCTGATTGACACAGTCTCCGCTTCCTCAACAGAAGGCCCTAGAGAACACACACACAGAGACCCTTCTGAAATAGACTCACAGGACAGCCCCGGGTTGTAGAGCTATATTTAGGGTGAGGCTGGTCAAGGTCACAGGCAGTGTCCTCTGTGAGAGGCAGAGATCCGACTGGGCTGCTGGCTCTCCCTGGGGCTCCGAGAGCAGTGTGGATGGGATTGAGCATGAAGATAGCAAGCCTAGCTCTGCTGGAGATCACTCTGGCTAAGAAAGAGGTTACGGTAATGCAATACTGATAGGCTGGCAGCAGCATGCGGAGACATTATATTACATATCTTTGCAGGAGGGGAACATTTCAAATGGTGTAACTGAATTCAAAAATGTGAGTGAAATGTGTGGCTACTGCGGATTTCAGCATTTATCCTGATAATAAGTGAGGAATGATAATTAGTGATTGACCAATACACAGTCTTTGGTTGATATATATGCCTGTAAAATGGCATTGTGAGTGCCAGCCAGATGTTTAAAAGCAATCGGCCAAGGCAGATTATCTAACAAATACCAATAAATCAGCCCTGATGGCCGATTAATCAGTCTTTCACTAATGATAAAAACCTTATGGTGAAAAGAGCCCCCCAAAGACATGTCCAAAATGTCCAAAAAGCCTCAACCCAATAGTATATTTTAGAAGGATTAAGCATACATCCATGATCATCATTAAATCCTCAATAAATAATAAGTAAGCCATATTTGGCAGCTTTTGTTTTGCAGCCCTGAATAGAGACTCATAACACTGACAATGGATAGACATACATATATATTCATGTGTTTAATGTAAAATGTCTTTATTCCTGAAGTGATGTTGTGCTGTTTAAACTGCAGTGTGTGCTGAATATAATCTAGTAAATACAGCCAAACTTGAGCTTGAAAACCAAGAGGCCAGCTAAAAGCAGCCATGCCCCAGAGATGGAGGGGAAAAATAAAAAGAAATCTGTCTGTCCAAACCCTCTTATGGGATAATCCAGCCTGGCTGGCCACGGGTAACATGGACACACTGTAATTCCCTGCTCGGATTGTTGGCGCAGGATTTTAGCAAATGGCAATAAATGCATGTGAAGTGGAGGGGAAAGAACGGGCGGGGTCGCTCTAGTTTGATGAAACTCTTTTAGGCCGAAAAATGAACTGGGATAGATTAATATTGTCAGAGATACAGCCAACTACTTACTGATTGTACACTCTGGGGGGTGCAGGAGTTTGCAGAGATGAACTTCTGAAGGAGCTTTGGGCTAAAGAAGTGAGAGAGTGCTGGGTTGAAATCCTGTCTCAGACTTTTGGCTCTGCAGTCACTAAAGTGTCTTTGTGGAGCGCTTTAATAGGATCTGCAAATTTATAATGCAGACTATTGGAAATGGAGATGAGAGCGAGAGAGTCAGACTCGTACAGCTTGTCTATGCTTACAGTCTCCACTCGTTAGCTGGTGGTGTCAGAGATGTGAACGAGCAGCAATCAGAAGAATTAATCTCAGCAAAGACCATCTGCAGCAAAGTCTGCCACTGCCTAGAAACACACCACACAGCACAGAGCCTCCAGTCGGGTCCAACATCATTGACACCTACCAACTCCACTGCTACGTCTATCATGTTACCAGCATGCATGTTAAGATTCCATACGTTGACTGTCAAAACCATCTTCCATCAATGCGAGCCAGTCAGACACACATCAGAGCATCTGAACATGTCTTCCAGCACAAGTGAAGTCAGGTGTTAATTAGCTGCTGTTATCTGCCTCTTAAACGCAGCGTAAGGTAAACAGCACTGCTTCAGGAAGTGTCCCATGGCCTTGGTTAGCTCCACAAGTCAGCACTTTCTCCCTTCAGGAAATCATTAGCAGCCTGCTGCTGGAGAGAATGCCTGCCATACACCAACAGTACAGGCTGATATTATTTCTTCTTTGTTCCACACATACTCATTATCCCATTTACTAAGAGACAAAGGCAAATCCAAATAGAGACAGAGTAGCTACATTACTGATATGGCACTAGCCATTGTACCTTAATATCAATGATGTAAGTAAAGCCTCTTTTCCCACACAAACATTTCAGTCACGTTTCAGTCTACATATAGAACCAGATTTGAATGAATTGCTCAGTTTAAATGATTTGGTTGAATTTCACTGGTATGGAGCTTTTTTACATCAATGTTTAAACTACGTACAGTGAAAAATGTTCATGTTTGATCAGAATTTAAACTAAAAAAAGATACATTTTCATATTTCAACATTTATTTTTGTTTCAGTGTTGATGAGTATGGCTTATAGCTCATGAAAGTCTTTGAATATTTCATTTACAGTTTGAGTAAATTATTTAAACAGTATCAACATAAAATTAAAAATATGTCACATTACATGTAATGAATATAAAATTTATAAAATATACTTTTTTAAATTCAGCTAGGAACACGAATGTTTAAAAAATATTCTAATTTCTGCACTAGTACATTGTGAGCATGTACGTGTGAAACATCTATTGAATGTTTTGACTGAAGAACTAGCTTCAGCAATACATACTAACATAAATGCACCAATATTGATTCTTCTTTGGAGAACTGGTTTAGAAGAATCACCTTTGGTTTCCTAAAACTCTTTCAGTGTATGATCGTGTGAGTGTGAATAACCTTTTTAAACCTCAAATGCAAAGGTTTTATTTAAAATCGGATTCCCTAAAACCTCCTAAAGTTGTTCTTCTATGGCAGGAGTGTCAAACTCCAGTCCTGGAGAGGCTGGATTCCTACAGTTTGGCGATTTTCCAGATCAAACACACCTGATTCAGCTCACCAATTAATGACCAGGTTTAACTGCAGTGTCAGTGACCGGCCATCCAGAACTAGAGCTTGACATCCCTGATCTATGGTACCACTCCAAAGAATCATTTGGTATCTTTACATTTATGGCTGTATATGACTGTATGTGAGTTTGTGTCAATAGATGGATCATTTAATGACTTGAGTGAGTTAGAAGCAGAACGTATGATTAGGTGCATTGTATGTGTACTGTAGCGCTTGGCTTACCAAACCTCAAATTCAGTTTTTTGCTGAGATTCCTTATTACCTAATCCAATAACAGGACTTCACAGTCTCCTAGGTACTAATGTAAAGGGAGGGTGTCATATGAAAATAAGGCAAGAAGAGAGCAGGAGAAGAGAGCAGAGTGATGACCCTGTTTCTCTTTACTGCAACTGCTGCAGTGCTATTGCTGCTGCAGTCTTCAGCTTGCCTCTCCACTCACCTGGAAGCACATGGCAAAAACAGTGGTGTCCACTCCTGGTCCTGCTGGGTTGCACTGTCTTCTGGATTTTTGTTGGGCCTCTGAACTTTATGCTGGGTGATTGGTTACAGTTCCCTCAGTTGGGCTCCAGCGTGTAAATGGTCTCTGAGGCATAAAAGCGCGTGTTGATTGACAGGTAGTAGCTAAAGCCTGCTGAAATCATGGCCCTCGAGAACCAAGACTGGACACCACCGCCCTTTACCAGAGATCAGGCTTTCTGCCAGACATTAACAGCCCTGTTCTACCTCCTCAAGGCCCCTTCTGAGCTGTGCAAAAGAAAACTAAATGTAGACCATGGCTTATAGTATGGGATGGTTTAGTGCCTGGCTATAGGACGATTTTTGTTTGTTTGTTTGCTTGTTTGTTTGAAACTGAAGCCCTCCATGTTGACTGATGACCATCCCTTTGCATGTAGTGTACTGAAATGGCCCTCAGTGTAGGGTGCTACAGCAGGCTCCAGTCGGACCCACCATTCATACCGCTGTAGATGCTCCGGTGATGCGGGGACATCTCATCGCCTCCTGACCTCCTTTGGGCCACATCCCGACCTGGACTTCCAAACTTGCCGTGCTCTGGACTTGCACTGTAACCATGCCTCAGCATCTCGGGACTTCCTGAAACCATGCGACTCTTCTGCAGGTGCTCAGGTGTTCCAGACAGTATCTGTTTGGACTCGGGACTCCCGCAGACACTTCCAATGCTCCCCCTGTGCTTCTGGAAGAGGTCAGGGCTTCCAGGAGGCTGGGAGGACACCAGCAAATGCTTGGAGAATTGTTCCGGGCTGCCTCTGGACAGGCCTTTGCCAAGCTTTTCTGGGCTGAGACCCCGCAGGCTCTTATGATCAGGACTAGAGAAGGAGCCACAGCGAGGTCGACACACTTGAGGGAAGGTGTGGGCAGCATATTCTGGGCTGGTGCTCCGTCGGCGGCCAATGTGCTCTGGGCCTGGTCCCTCCTCCCCTGACCCTGACCGGGGCTTGTGGAGGTGCTCAGGACTGCTCCCCGCTGGACCGGCCAGCATCTGCTGTTTGTGCGTAAGGTGATCAGGGCTGTCTGTGCTGCCCGCGCTTGAAGTGCTGCTTCCATCCCCAACGTCCCTCAACAAACCCGGTCCAGGCATGCTAGCATGGGACAGGCTACTCTGACTATCAATCGAGTTCCTGCATCCTGCTGGTGCTCCAGTGCTGGCTGAGCCTCCGGTACCTCCAGAGCCCTTCTCCTCATCCAACATGAGGCACAGCTCCCTCAGCTCCAGGTTCTCCTTCAACACCTCTTCTTGCCTCTGCTCCAACTCCTTCAGCTTCTGCAAGTAAAGTGTCACCTCTTTGCGCATAATTCCAGCGCTGTAGCGGCCAAGGCGCTGCCATTCCCTCGACACCTTCTTCCCCTTCTGTCGGTCATCATCCAAGAAGCAGCAAAGGTCCCGCAGCTCCTGGTTGTCCTCCTGCAGCTTCTGATTCACTTCCTGCAATGGCAAGGAAAGGACTGATTCAACAGCAATGTCAAAGGAAGGACAATTTGTTGGCCAAACAAAAGCCATTAAAGATGTTCGTAAGTGCTGAAATAAACAGGAAAAGTGATACATATACAGAATACAGAACAGAGACATTAATGTTCTGCTGTTCTCCACACACATTCCTCTGTGGCCATAAAACACCAGTCAGGAATTGGCAAAACAGCTTTTTGGCTGCCTCTGGATACCTCTAAGTTTAATAGCAAACAAATGTACATATATTGTGGGTGTGTTGTTGTTAATTCTCTTACAGAACTGAGCTGGCATTTGCAGTCATTTCTGACAGAATTTTAAACAGTCAATATCAATATTGTAAAATTATTCACATTATTTCGATGTAATGTGTTCTTAGCATTACGCACATCCTTTTATTTATTTTTCCATCCACTCATCTTCTTAATCGCAGTTCAGGGTCGCAGTGAGTCCCCCTACCCTTTCATTGGGTACTGGGAGGGGTATTCAACTATTCTCTGTCCTCTAGCTAGGACAGGGTGACAATCCATCTTTTTCAATGAGCATTGTGATAAAGCAGCTTTACAAAAATCCAGGTCCACCTCCATAGCGAGCAAGAAAGAGTGTGCAGGAAAAAAACCCTAAAAGCAAGAAGCGGAGTAAGAGACTCAATGACGAATGTGCTTTGACACTGAAAACTGCATTTAACCTGTGCAATGAAACACATTCACACACAGTGAGAACAGTATCTGTTTATATATCACTATGTCTATGAATAACCACAGCACCAGGGGAGCAGTTGAGGGTTAGGTGACTTGCTCAAGGGCCATGTACTATTGATCATGTGATTGAACTGGTAGACCTTTGGTCCCAAACCCAACTGTCTTTCCTGAGATGCTTTGCAAGAAAGAAATGCATCTACAGTTATCACACAACTAATAATATGCCACTGCTTAATAGAATTTCAGAGAATAATCATTTTATGGAGCTAAAATGTCGTACTTGACTTCTTATAGCACATTTTGAGATTTATTCATGGGATGTGACATAACATATTAATATTTGTGATATTGTATGGTAATACTTGTTTTTTTTACTCTTAATGTACTTGTGCTGCTCTATGTATCTGTCTGTCTGTCTGACCGTAACTGTCTAAGGATCAAAAGGGTTGATGCCGGTTGCCAAACCAATTGTTACATTTTCTACAAATATTAAAAAATGTGTGTACAAGCATCCAGAGGTATGTAAACATAAACTGAAAATACTTTTGCCTTTTATTCATGTTAGGCTGAAACACATTACATATACACATATAGTTGTGTGTAGGATTATAATGGAACGAGGTTTAAAGCTGCCTGGCATTATAAGATTTTCATTCTCAGAAGTACTTCCTGCTCTTTTTCAAGGCCACCTCCCATAGAGGACACAGGGAAGCTGTAATGTAATATATCTACAGCAGTGGAGCATAAGTACCTTGCTCCAGGACACAATGGCAGAGAAAGGGCACTTGACCTCCAGTGATGTTAGGCCAACATCCAAGAACCCTCCGGCTCCACCACTTTCTCATCTGTGACATGAAGCTTTAACCACCATTTTAAACATCTGTGAGTGAAAAGTGCCATACACACACCTTCAGAATACTAAATAAGCCAAGATACAGGCTTTGAGTCATCTTTGCACCAAGTCTGTAACACTCAACTCCTACAAACTTTCTGAGTAATGAAAGTGAAACAGCATCTGCATTATGCACTAGGCTTTAATGGACTGTAAGGCCTTGCCAATGAGAAAAGTTCACACCTGGATGTATATATGATCTAATAAGGTGGTACTATTCCACCCATTGTCATCCACCTTAGCCTCATGTTACCTTCAGTCCCCGGATCTCGTTGAGGTGCTGCTGGAGCCTGCGGTTCACCTCCCTGATCAGGTTGCTGTGGTCCATGATGACGCTCATCTTCTCCGCCTCGGCTTTGCGCAGCCTCCGCACCAGCTCCTCCTTGCTCCACTTGAGGAGCTCCTCGTCCGTAAGTTTGGACACATCTTCGGCACCACTTTCAGCTTTCTTGGACATGGCTGACTGCGGCTGAGCTTGACTTGGCTTCTCCATCCGTCTTTAAACTGGAGGCTCCCACGGAGCTCTGACTGAAAGACAGGAGCAGCACTTTTCCCCGAGATCTCCTTCTACAAGAAAAGCAGCCGCAATTACGAGACGCTCATCCTGAACCTCTGGATGTGCTCCATACTGATCTAAACCGCAGCGCCGCAAGCGCAGAGTGCCGGCTCTTCACGGAGAACAGCTCCGTGTTTCTAGGGAAGAGCCGCGCGCCCCTCCCGTCTTCCGCCGCCAGTCGCGCCTCCTTCTCCCTCCATGGAGCTGCGTGAGCACCGGCCTGTCTGACCGCTAAAGCACCATCGCTACAGGGGCACGGTGCGGGACTGCAGCGCAGGATATCTCTCTCTCTCTCTCTCTCTCTCTCTCTCTCTCTCTCCCTCTCTCCCTCTCTCCCTCTCTCTCTCTCTCTCTCTCTCTCTCTCTCTCTCTCTCTCTCTCTCTCTCTCTCTCTCTCTCTCTCTCATACACATATGTCTCACACGCCCCCTTTAACCTAATGCAGTTTTTTTGGATCTAGCGCCACCTGGCGTCCGAATCTTATTTCTTTAACATTGTTGCTACTAAACAATGTTGACAAATAACTTTATAACAGATACACATGCACAGCGTATGATAATATATCGACTATGTTCTCATATATAAACTTACATAGAAAATATGGAGAACCCTACAGGACAACAGTGATAATATTTGTTATTTTCAGGCCTGTGATCTTTGTACTCCTCCAGATGATGTCAGTAAAGCATTTAATAAGACTGATTTTTGAGTTGTATATGATTTGTTGCACGTTGGGATATTCAAGTCCAGAAACTTCAAGTCCCCTCCAGGATTTTGTTCCAGCTGTCTGAACAGCCCTACTTCTGGTTGGAGATTGCTACACAAGCCAGACAGATGGAACAAAATCCTGGGACAGATTTATTAATTTCAGGACTCAACCCTGTTATAAATAATCTAAATCTCCAAAGCTGTTTTAAATGCTTTACTGACATAATTTGGAGTAAATTCCAAGATCACAGGCCAAACATAAAAACATTTATTATCATTATTGTTGGCCGAAATATATTATCATATAGACTACTGGTTCTCCTTATTTGCGGTATAAGTGCTTAAATTAGAATTTTAATATCTTATGATACACATTACTTTAAAAAAATAATAATAGAAATAAATACAAATACAAATAAAGAAATTATGTTGTTAATTGTCATATATTGCTTGCACACTCAAATGACTAAATACTAAGTCATGTAAGACAATGCTGTGTATACACAGCAGAACAATACAATGTGTGTGTGTGTATGTGTGTGTGTGTGTGTGTGTGTGTGTGTGTGTGTGTGTGTGTGTGTGTGTGTGTGTGTGTGGCCACACTGGTATCAAATGAGTGTTCCCATTACAAAGCCAATTTTAACCCTGCTGTGTACAGCTGTCCTAATGACCAGATCTTTTACAAGGGATTTATCAACTCTCGAGTATTGATTCTTGTTGAGGTGTGTGATGAGATGCTGTGTGTATGATTGTGAGAGAGTCGAGCTGGTTTGATTAGGTGTTGTGTAAATATAGATATGAGTCAGCAGTTTCATTGTCACATTTACCCCACTGTCTAAGATCAGATTCTCTACAGTGAGGATGTTTATTTTTATCAATAACTAAACCACCATGAAAAGCGAAACACAACAACAACACTGGAAAAAGGACGTAAACAAGTAACAAAGATCATGAGATGGAGCAGACCAGAGAGAGGGCCTATCAGATGATGAGGAATTCCTCAAGGACCAGTATCCATGACAGTGGCTATTTTTTACCTGTGGGTGAACGTATGTTTTTTAAAATTATTATTGTATGCCTGTCTGTCTTGGCTATCTATCTCTCTGTCCATCCATCTATCTTGTTTCATTTTTGTTTTAATCTGCTCATGTACTGACGTGTATTGCTGAGTTATTTTGCTAATTGAGATGGTGAGGAATTAACCTGTAAAACCAGTCAAGTTAACAATCTCTCCCTCTCTCTCTTTAGCACTCAGCTTTCCTTCCTTCTAGCAGTCAGGTGCAGTAGCAGACGGCGAGACAACCACAGGTACTGTATGTCAAATAATCATTATATTATTCTGATACTACATTAAATAGTTACACATACAGACTATTTATACTATTTACTGTATAATCTACTGTAAATGATATAATATAATGACTGCCTGTAGTATAACGTAGATAATGTGTCATAGTTTGTATCACTCTTTTCTAAAGTTGCACCAAGAATTGAAAGTATCAATATTTCAGTTTGACAACCAGATTTATACTGTAACTTTCAATACTTAAATTAAGATTAAATTAAGAGTATCACTTTAGTATTGAGTATCATGATACCACATTTGGTATCAAAGTCAAAATCCTGGTATTGTGAGAATTAATTTCAGAAAGATATACTATTTTTTTTGTTTGTTTACTGGGTTTTCAGGTCTTTTCTATCATACTTTGTACATAGTCAAATAGCAATCATGTACTGTAACAGGTAACTTAACCACTTATATTAAAAGTCTTTGTTGAGTTTTATTTCTACACCTAATAGTCAGAATGCACAACTGTTGTTACTGAATACTAAACTTCATTCCTATATTATATACTATAATGTTATGATACCGGATATGCCGTTTGCTTCTTTACTCAAACAACTGTGAATCATTTTAATAATAATAATGAAGATGATTAAGATAGTGATGAAATGTGGATTAAATACCTCACTATGTGTGAAAAGACTGACTTACATGATTACAGTGCAGGTAGACATGCATTAATTTCTGCTAATATCTGCGGTTGTTGGAGTGGAGGCCGGCGCCTGTCCAGCCGTCTCCATCTGCAGTGAGACATTACAGCCCTCAGTTATTCTTGTGGACACAGTACAGTATTTCACTCTGAGAATTGTGCAGACAGTACCGGTGCAAGGCATGTGGGTGCTGCACAAATGCTTAGTGCCCCCATACTGCCACCCTCCATGATGCAAGTCTCCGCCAGCAACACGGGGGCCCCACCCCGAAGATGTCGGAATCCATCGTGGGCAGGGATTGTTTGGTGGGTATTTGCGTACGTGAAGAAAATTTTTTTGGGTGTGTCCAGGGGGTGGGTGTACAACGAAGATTTAGCTGGTGCCCCCATCCACAAATGGGGCCCCACGCGCAGTGTGTAGTTCACGTGGGCGGAGCGCCAACCCTGTGTGCAGAGTATGCATCTGTGCATAATCAGTGTAATCATCTGTGCATAATCAGACAACATTTAAGCGTACAGTACAGGAGGATGTGTTCATGATGAGAATGTGCTGGATAATGAACTTGATTCAGAGGACATAATACATAAAGCAGGTCTCCATGCAGACTACATCATCACCTTATCAGGAGAAAAGAACTGCATGCTGGACAATTTCAGCACATGTATCATCAGTCTTTTTCACACAGACTGAGATATATTTAATCCACATTTCATCACCAGATCTTCACTGTTAAAGTTTCACAATTGTTTGTGTAAAGAAGAAAATCAGACACACTGTATAATGTGGATATAGTGGACATTATATGAGCCAGTAGGTGACAGTTTTTCAGGTCTACTTGGTATGTTAACCATGCAAAGCATTTAGCCAAATTAGATAGTTAATGGACAACTGGTTGGATAAGGTTTGCAAATGAGCATGTTTGAAGAGGTATTCTGTGCATTTTTGTCTTCAGGTACAATTCTATGCTTGAGGAGCCATTGTAGAATGATGCATACTGCCCTGCTCATTACTTTATGTCTTCTATTTGTGGCTTTCCTTGGAAATTGCTGGGAATTACGTTGGTTTTGCCATGGTTATGAATGTCCAGAGCACTTTGTGATAGATTCAGACGAGGTATGTTCATGATCACTTCTGTGATCTTTAATTAAGTGTGTACCTGCAAGAGTCAGCAGTAAATATTGTAAATATTAACATAGTAATCATTTATCTTTTTGGCCTGGCCTCTGAACAGGATTATGGTTTTGAAGAGCGCTTATATAACACCAGCCGTTGGATTACAACTGAAGTTGCAAGTACCAGCCAAAGCGACATAACTGATGGATTTTGGAAAATTTATAATTATTTGCAAGGGCAGAATGATCAGGGTAAGTTGAGTAACAAAATGAATTTAAATCCTGTGAAACAACATCTTCAAAAAATGTGTTGTATCTCTTTTTAGGAAAGGTGCTTCCCACAACCAGACCTGGACTTGTGTCAGTAACTGAGGTAAATGAGACTGGAGAACGTCAAGTCTCAGTCTCATTCTACATCCATCCAGACACTGACCTTCCCACAACAGATGATGTGACCATCCGTGAAGAAATCAGGCCTAGTTGTACAATCTACACCATGTGAGACAATCTCTCTGATATATATGGTCAATTAAAAAGTCTACACTCCCCTGTTAAAATACTATGTAAAAAGACAATATGAAACATTTCAGACCTATTTCCACTTTTAATGTCACGTATAATCTGTTAAATTCAGTTGAAAAATAAAAAGAGGAAGTAATAATAATAATAATAATAATAATAATAATAATAATAATAATAATAATAATAATAATAATAATAATAATAATGTGGGGATAAAGATTAAACAGTGTACAATAACATGCTATGCACATCCTTAAACTAACTGTCAAAGCTGGAGTTGTTACAATACCAATATTTTTATAGTAATTCTAAGTGTAGTGTGACAATGCTCAATACCAAATTGATACTGTGGTTATAACCTACAAATACTCATCATTTTTTTATAACACCAAACATTTATTTGATAGACATATTTCTAAATTTTTACAGTTAAAAAACGTCAGTTCTTTTTTATGTAATCTATGTAATACATACAGAACTGTTCAGATGTCAACAAACTTCAATTACATTTTTGTGAATTATTTGAATAAGAAAGTATTGCATTTTAGAATATAGAATTGATTGCCAAATTTCAATACTTTTAATTATTGGTGCTACTCTGATTAAAGTAGCTTTTACTGTTATAACAGCGTTCAGTCTTTTTGGGTAGGAGTCTATCTTGACTTGTAAATCTTTGCCATCTTTTCTTTGCAAAAGTACTCCAAATCTGTCAGATTGTGAGGGCATCTCCTTACAGCCTTCTTCAGGCCAAATCACAGATTTTCTTTTGGATTCAGGTCATTCCAAAAGTTTAAACTTCTTCTGGTGAAGCCATTGTTTTGATGTGATGTCCAGTTTTTTGTATGTCACTGTTGTGCCAAATTTTAATCCACATGTTGATGATTGTGCCTTAAAAATGCCTTGTATCTTTCACCAGACTGATAGCTTTCTACAGTGAGATCATTTTAACCTTTTCTAAGCTCTTTGTAGACCACAGCTTTTGCTGTAAGATTCAACTGTGTAAACATCAGGGAAAATCCTAGAACAGCTGAATTTATTTAGGGTTAATTACACATTAATAGATGGCAGGTGTGTACTGACTACAGGTGTGTACTGACTACTATGTTCCCAATTATAAGAGTGTGTGTACACTGATGCAACTGCATTACTACAATTTCAGTTACACAGATTATAAATCACATTAAAGGTGGAAATAATTGTGAAATGATTTATTATAGTGTGATATTTTTACATCACAAAATCTGGCATTTTAACAGGAGTGTGTTGACATTTTATTTACATGATGTAAAAAATACAAAGCCAGCCCATCTTAAAAATTTAAGGGAACTTATTGCCCTCCTTTTTCTGAGTTGATTCAACTAAGTCTAGTCAAAAGTTCTCCTAACTCAATTAATTAGGTAAATAAAATACAACATATTTTATCCTTTTTATCACCCAATGCTATTGTTTCCTTTTCATTTGCATTTCTTTTACCGTTATAACAGCACATTTTGAGGTGCTTTGTTTTTGTTCTTGTGGCATTGAGGGGTTCAGCTGCCTAAGGTTAGTGGTGCTAGTGGAGTCACAGTTAGTGGTAAAGTGATGTTAAATAACTTTAGGAGTTATGAGAACTTTTGATTAAATGAAAAAGTTTTAGTTGGGTGAGCCTAAAAAGTAGTGCAGTAAATTGGGCCCACTTTTTGTTTACAATGAACTGTAATCTGAATAACTTCAAATGAGCTTTAAAAGATCAAAACAGTTTCTGTATACATACACTAACCAATTAACATACAGCTTCTACGGATTAGAAAACTAGTGAATTAAATTCAAAATCAAATAGATAAAATTGTTCTTTTATTTATTTACAAGTGATATGTGATCTTGAATAATAATAATAATAATAATAATAATAATAATAATAATAATAGCAGCTCTGGATTTTACAGATATACATATATATCAAATAATTTGATGATTCAGTGATTCAGTCACTCACTTTTCACCTTGTTCTGTCTTTTCCATCAGAGAATTCCCTGGATTTGCCACTGAACGTGCTGCGAATAAGTATAAAGGCATGCTGGGGGATTACCTGAACAGTAAAGGGAAGGATTTCAATGGCAGTAGATATGAAGGGGCGGGATATGACTCTCCATTAAATCTAGTGAAAAGGCACAATGAAATTTGGCTTTATGCCATCTGATTGTGGATGAATCCAAACAGCTATAAGTAACATATATATGTTATAGCTAAATAATCTGTCTTACTTCATCTGAACAATGATTTATTCTTCCTGTGTTTTAGTACTTAACTTTACACACACCATAACTGAAGATTCTGGAAGACTTCCTTTGTACTCTGAAAACAACAAACTACCATTAATATGCAGTATAGATTAAAAAGGTGCCTTATTGACTTATGTGTGTGAACATACAGTGAAGATTTTGTGCTTTAAGAACTTCAGTGTGAATGAGAAGGTCACTATATAGTAAATAGTGTAGCCTCACCTGCAGTCAGAACAGGATGAGTGGAGTTAATGTGACATAAAAATGTAATTGTAACAGAATCTGGTGCAGTTACTGTATGTTCCCAAACTAAAGGTACTTCAGACATACATTAACAGTCAAACGTTTGAACACAGTTTCTCATTTAAAATCGTATATATTTTTTTTCCTACATTGTAAATGAATACTGAAGTCATCCAGTCTATGGTGGAACACATAAGGAATCATGTAGTAAACTTAAAAGTGTTAAACAAACCAAAATATGTTTTAGATTTTAGATTCTTCAAAGTAGGCACACAACTGATGTCTGAAACACATTAAGAGGCAAGAAATGCAAGTAATGAGCTCTTGACAAGACACAGCTGTTAACTGAAAGCCATTCCAGGTGACTACCTCATAAAGCTGACTGAGAAAATGTCAAGAAAGTTGCCATCTAAACAAGAGTTGTCTACTTTGAAGAATCTACATATTCTACATATTAAAACATATAAAACATAAAATATTAAATATATAAAAACATGTTTAACACTGTTTTGTTTACTAAATAATTGTGTATGTATTTCTTCATAGTTTGGATAACTTTAGTATTAATCTATAATGTAGACCATTTTTAAATCATGAAAAAACACTGAATGTGCAGAAGGTGTGACCATACTTTTGACTGGTACTGTACACTTGAAGGTACCACCCCATTGACAGTAAAGGTACTGGCCCAGCAATAGTCCAGTATCTTTCTTCTGTTCAAAAAAGAAGTCAGACCCTTCCTCTACTGGAATAATCAGAAGAACCTGAATACTATTCACTCTTAAAACTAAAGGCTCTACAATAGGTTCCCTCTAAAAGAGGAACCCTCTAGAAAGAACCATTTCTGTAATAGAGATTGTGAGTGTGAAGAACTTTTAAATTGGCATATAACCTTTACATTAAGTGAAGCCTATAAAATATTCTTCATGTTCACATTTCTATTACATAAATGTTCTTTAGGAACCAAAAGTCATTCTTCTATATTTCTCAAAAAAAAAAAGTGCCTTTTTTAAGAGTCTGTTGCTCATTCACCCATATCTTCATAAGCTTTTTTTTCTTAAATTAGTTCTTAAATATTATTGGAATTTAAATCCTATAACATTATAAAGACAGTGTATTAGTCAGTTATTTTTCACACACATGTCAGCACTCGAGTATGTGATTGTACTCTTGAGTGTGTGATTGTGCTCTTGACCATATGTAGATTCTGTTCTTATCTACAAACAAATCCTAAATATGAAAACACTGTATAATGTCAGACGTTTTATGAAAACAACATAAGTGTGTTCTATGAAGAAACTGGTGAATATACATTATACTGAAGACAAAGACTATTAAAGTTTCACTTCTATTATTTTGCCTATCAAGACTGCTGCACAAGTTAAAGAACAGGTTTTGGAAATATGTTGAAACACCTTTTCCTTAAATAAAACTTGGAATGTATCCAACCACATATTACATCTGTTCTCAGTTGACTTAATTCTCAGGTATATGTTGCAATAAAGTCTATTTTGTATTATCAGAATTGACATCTGTGTATTAATGTGGTTTGCTTTGATTAAACAACAAAAACAATATCAACCTAAAGAGCTGTGTGATGGCATTGATGAGTGGGTGTGGCTCATTAGACTGATTAAAAAGAAACTCCAAAAATAAAAGTTTTCCAACAAGTAAAAAAATATATATTAAGAAATTGTGTTACATTAACCTGAACTCTCAGTTCTGAGCACTCAGTTCTGCTGGTTAGAAAACATCATCCTTGTGAAGGTATTTGAGAATGATGGGTATGAGGACAATGAAGACGTGTCAGATTACATCAAGTGTCTCATGAGCAGTAGTTTCTGAGTTTAAGCTAAAGTGACCTTTAGGAATCCTGCCTTTACCCTACAGAGATTTTATCATTTTAGATTTGATGTGGTACAAACCATTGTTCTTCTAAAGGGCATAACGTAAGTGGACTTTCACATGCTATCAAATTACATTCACTCATTTAATTTGTGTGTGTATATATATATATATATATATATATATATATATATATATATATATATATATATATATATATACACAGCAAAATTGGAAAGAGATGTGAATATTTGTAGGTATATGATCAGTTTGGTTTATGTGAACATTGTTTCCCAAATTACAACATTCAAATAACTACACCACAAAAATACCACAAATAAGCAATACACTTTATATTAACATCAGAAACTTGAATTAACATCATGTAATGGTATTACACCCCCATATCAGAAAACAGTATGAAAATGTACTTAAAACAGTGTTTCTTACATTTACTTTGTCTTTTATTTCATTGCAGACACTATGAACCCAAGATACTTCATGTTTTTCCTGGTCAGCTTCATTGCATTTGTTAATATACATCCATTCCTACACTCCATTGGGTCCAGGTGTGGATGTGTGGGGTGGGTGCAGGTGTGGGTGTGTATAGCTGGGTGGCTATGGGTGTGTGGAGGGTGAGTGTGAGTGTGCAGGTGTAGGGGTAGGTGTGACTCAGTAGTTTGGGTGGGTGGCCTTGTGAAAATCAAACGTCCTCATAATGACAGGAATACAGGTATAATATGCAGTTCAGACATTTTGCAACAGACTGTTTTCTCCACAAATTCCAATTTTTATACTACTCTGTGTGTGTGTGTGTGTGTGTGTATGTGTGTGTGTGTGTGTGTGTGTGTGTGTGTGTGTGTGTGTGTGTGTAATGCTTTTTGAGGTTGTAATGCTCATTTGGTTGCTGCATGTGGTTTCCATTTGGTTATAGATGTTTGAGATATGGTTAGAGTTTGCAAAAACATAAAAGAATAAACTGTTCCTGAGGTTCAGGACCGGGTTGGTTGGTAAGATTTGTGTAGGTCTACTAATGACAGTACTTAGTCCTGGTAATGTAGAATACAGAAGAAATGGTTCACAATGATAGCAATACCAACTTAGTGTTTGTGTGTGTTTGCTGAACCTGTATGGTTAGGTAGGGGAGTTCCGCATGAGTATGCAGTTCAGAATGTGTGTATGTGAGTGTGTGTTTGTGGATGTTTGTATATGTGTGTGTACACAGGGTTTCCCTCCTGCTTGAATGTCTACTCCTTTTTGGAAAGTGGGTCAGGGCTCCAGAGAGTGTGTGTCACTGTGACTGATCTACAGTCAGCCTAATTAGTCCCCCACTCCTCTCCCTCCAGCAGAGCAGGAAAATGTGATGAGCCTGCACTTTCCCACCTCTGCAGCTCCGCACTGTAATTCATCTACACACTTCACACACGTCTTTCCACTCTCTGAGCTGCAAAATGGGACACTGGCTCATCTGGAGAGAAAGTTTCACTGCTGTTTGCTTGTTTATTTATTTATTTTATTTTCTTGCTGTAGAGCAGGTGAGTTCTTCTTACATCAGTTCAGCTGGACAGGTGATCTGTCTTATGCATTCTGCTTTCCCTCATACTATAGGATACTGTTGATTATAGGAGATAATACTCTTAAAGAAATACTAGGAGTACTGCCTTCGCTTAACTCTAACAGATTAAAAGTTATATTCACAGTTATAGATTCAAAAGAACATTCATTTAATTTGACAATGTCTTTAAATTCTCTATGAATGTGTGCAAACCTGAAGAAAAAGGCATAATCAATTTTTAAATGTTGCACTTCACTATTCTTTACACTAGGTGGTAGTATTGGTTCTATCTTTATCCTCTTTATCCACAGAACAGAAGTTTTGTCTAATTTTATTCAGTATTATTGCAATTTAGATATTCAAACAGAATATCATGACACTTATTTTGGACACAATATGAGAAGAACCATTTCTTATATATACTATATAAATATATATACAAGTATGTATATATGGATACAATCATGAATATAGGCTAGTTCAACCATGAATAAGCCTATAAAGGCTCTGAAGACCCCAACAGAACACATGTTCTGAAGAAGCATCATGTGGTCACTAGGAGTCAGAATTGACTTGACTGTGCTTAATAATAATAATAATAATAATAATAATAATAATAATAATAATAACAATTA
>BRDA01004020.1:134586-148152 GCA_036984385.1 Crenuchus spilurus | reverse complement strand
GAGTATAAATTGTGTGGAATTGTAATCGAATGTGTTAAATATGAGTCCTACACAATAACACAGTAAGCTAATGTTAAGGTGTGTTAAATATGAGTCCTATACAATAACACAGTTAGCTAATGTTAAGGTGTGTTAAATATGAGTCCTATACAATAACACAGTAAGCTAAAGTTAAGGTGTGTTAAATATGAGTCCTATACAATAACAGTTAGCTAATTATAAGGTGTGTTAAATATGAGTCCTATACAATAACACAGTAAGATAATGTTAAGGTGTTAAATATGAGTCCTACACAATAACACAGTAAGTTAATGTTAAGGTGTGTTAAATATGAGTCCTACACAATAACACAGTAAGCTATTAAGGTGTGTTAAATATGAGTCCTACACAATAACACAGTAAGCTATTAAGGTGTGTTAAATATGAGCCTTATACAATAACACAGTAAGCTATTAAGGTGTGTTAAATATGAGCCTTATACATTAACACAGTAAGCTAATGTTAAGGTGTGTTAAATATGAGCCCTATACAATAACAGTCAACACAGTGCTTCCCTTTAGACATCATACCATCCTCTCTGCTGCTCTGAGCCTCGTTTTGGTGCTGAACATTCCAGGAAGCGTCGCGCGCTGCATAAATAAGAAATGCAGAGTGAACGCGCACGCGTGCGCGCTCTCGATCAAAGGCGTCCGCGCGCCTCTCCCGCGAGGCGCTCTGTGTTTTTATTGCGGGATCCTTAAAAGCTGTACTGTGGCGTCGCGCGGCTGAACCGAGACGTTTACTTGTTGCAGCGGTCAGGGAGCGGAGCTGGGATGTGTCGCACGGCTGTGTGAGGGCGGCGGCACCGTGACACAAACATACACCCCCAGTTGTGGAGATGTGGAGAGCTTAGGGGTGAAGCTTGACATTGACCGCTTCTGTTGACTAAACTCGACGGCAGCAGCATGTCTGAGCGCGGTGGGCTCCAGCGCTCGGGTCTCCCGTCCCCGCACCTTCAGCCCTCGAGGTCGGTCACCATGTCTTCTAGTCGGCCGGTTCAGATGAACCTGTTCGCGACGTGGGAAATCGACCGCTCCTCTCCGAGCTGTGTTCCCAGGTATGGCCGCTCACACACTTGAATCAGTACGTGAGAGAGTGATTCACGCTGTAGCAAGGTCCTCACGCTGGTAACTTCGTTTAAGAAAGAATTCAGAAAGTAACATCCCCCTCCCAAACGGTTTGTTTACTGCAGAGTTTGTCCTGAACTTCCACTGCTCACAGTCCCATTATTCTGGCTTTTATGAGTGAGAGCATGTCAATAAGCTGGATTTAGTTAGCCAGGTAGCTTGAGCCAAAAGTCAGGGCCATCCAGCAGGAGTTCCTTGAACTTTTGCCTCAAGATATCTTAACTGGCTAACTATGAAATCCTTCTTTAACTTACACTAACTAAAGTTCTGAAGTGCTGGTGCTAGGTAATGATGCTTCGCCCTCCTTCACTTACATTTGGGCATTTATAATCATGCATTAGGCTAATTCAAGATAAGGTTTTATATGAATTCCTCAAATGCTTCCTTAAATAAAAAAATCAGCCCCCTATCATAGGACTCTCAAATGCAACATCCATATTACCCCCATCTCTGCTGATGCGCACACACAAATGTTCTTCGTAATGACTTTGTGCACATAATGCAATGAGACTAAACCATCTAGCTGTTTAAACTGCTTCCTCGTGCATCGTTCATACAAATGTCTTTCTGTAGTGGTTCCTGCTTGCGATGCTGTGGTTGCGGCAAGCTAAAATATTTGCTCAACCTTGAACGTGTGCTGGATAGCAAGGTTGCATAGATTTATAGCTGTGGAAATTGAGCCCAAGACTCTGCACATAGTAACACGTATTGATGGGTAGCACAATTCGACAGAACACCAGCTTAAAGTGTGTTCTCATGATGTAATTTCATTTATTGAAACCTGTCAATGACTGGAGCAGTTTGCTCCATCTCCAGTGTCCCAAGACTACAAACTGCAAAGAAGAGAAAAGACCAAATGACACACGGATACATTGGATTTATTTGATGTGGCATACTACATACAGTTTAAAGCAGAATAGTGGAGAGCAGTATGCTTCATACACTATACTAGTGTATACAGTTTACAGTATAGTAGTATGCAGTTTCAGATGCACCCATTGACCATGGCAACTTTTCAAAGTTTTGTTATTGAATTGATTACTGTATTTGGAGTAGTGAATTAATCTCATGTTGTGCACAACAGCTATCCAAAACAACAAAAAAGTAAAAATCTTAAAACTGCACACATCGACATAAAGATGGTCACATTTGACAGACATTTCGATCTGCTCAAATGTGCATAAATGAATCCCTAAGCTAATATACATTGAATTAAAGTACTGTTTCTAGTTTATACTTATTTACTGTACAGTATGTAACTGTTAATGCTGCTCTTAAGATATATGAATGTGTGAATTTAAGGTCAAGCCTTTAATAAAAGATTTTTGCAAGAAGCCACTATCCTACAGACTGTGTTGTAAGTCAAACTGTCACAAGTTATTCACTTACAGACTGGCCTACTGCTAATTGAACAGTGAGAAGTCTTTCAGAACATTTTTTGAACATGTCTAATGTGCAAAACTGCAACATGAATGTTAAGTATGGATTAACATTGTAATCCTTTTAATTTTGGGCAGAGTGTAAGCACTTAGAAAAGGTAAAAGCCCATCTGCATGGGAGTGGAGCATAGAAAAGGGTTTTGAGAAGTTGTGAAGTGTGTTTAATCATATTTATTCACTATTCTTTTTACACTGAAATATTACCAGAGTTTAGCTGCTGTGATCATCTTGTTCTGCCAAATGGTTTATTTTTCATGGCAAATATAGAAAGTAAAATATTGTACATCTTT
The DNA here is from genome assembly GCA_036984385.1 of Crenuchus spilurus. Taxonomy (NCBI): domain Eukaryota; kingdom Metazoa; phylum Chordata; class Actinopteri; order Characiformes; family Crenuchidae; genus Crenuchus; species Crenuchus spilurus. Next base: position 145,257 of record BRDA01004020.1, on the reverse strand, counting down.
TATTTTAGCCTTTTTATGTCGGACTCCTGGGTAAAATAGAAAATAGGGAAAGGTGAGTTTTTTTTTTTTTTTTTTGCTTTTGTGTTTTTGGGAATCCTAAAATGTCCTCTCTTGGCCTCATTCCTGGCATATAGCCTGCTCTCCCAGGCCTCCTGGCTCTAGAGTTACACTCTAATGGAAAAGGGCAGTCTAGTAAGTGAATTAGACCTGTAATGCAGGAGAGGTAGCTGAGTGTTACTCGCTTTTTAGAAGACAGCCTGGTCTGGTCTTCTGAACAACATCTGCCCTCATCACTGTTAAATCAAAACATTATAAATTAAATTTACATTACATGGGAAAAAAAAACAAAACCCAAAACACCACCTGCCTTTAAAATCCTATCAGCATTTCATGATGAATTGCCCATAGAAATGGTTCAAATTGTTAATAAATAAAATAGTATTAGATGTATTAAAGTCTTCTATAAAAATGTGTATTTCAGAAGTGAGGACATCTGTTAGGAAAGTGTAAAATGTAATTCTTTCTCATGGTCTAAAAGTTCAGGCATACATTCTCTTCTGTATCACTTTCTTATAAAGGCTTTAGGAAAAGCTGAGGATGTTCTTGGCTTCACAGGGGTCACCTTGCGTGGATGTCTTTATAGTTATTCTCGTTCAGCCCATAACCACAATGCAGTTGATAACATTGATTTAAAAACCACACATTGCACAGCACAATAGGTTAAAACCTGCTATTTTGTTGTAAAAATGTCATTTCAAATAGCTGTTTGTAATATACAGACAAAATGTCAAGTCTGCAGAGTCTATAGAATATTCATTTGCTGCCATAGCAACATGTTCTCAGAGCAACTTCTGCATCAAGCCCCTTCCTCTCTCTCTCTCCACCACAGGCTCCTCAGCTTGACTCTTAAGAAATTGGTGATGTTGAAAGAACTTGATCGAGACCTCACATCGGTGGTTATTGCTGTCAAACTTCAGGTAAAGTTCAGATATTCAGTTTGACGTAGTGATATTTGTAAGTGAAGACGACATTCAGTCAGTTATTTATGTTTAGTTCTGTTTCATAACCCCTGACCACCAGTGTGGTGCTTTTAGTAGATCTATCTCTAAACAAAGTGTGTATATCAGTGAAATCATGCACACGTGGGCCGGGTCACTTCCTCTTCTCACCTCAGAACCAACTGAGTGACGACTTTTCAGAAGATTTGGACTCTCCACTGGATTCTAAGTGTTTGTTGTTGGTGCTCACTTCAGATAACCAACTCCAAACTGCGGTAGGCCTTGCATTCCCTGCCTCCAGAGTTTAACTGCTGGTTTCTGCTGCTGACTCTTTTAAGACTGGGCTCTACCACTGCTTCGTCCAACCAGCTTTGAGATCAGTGCAGCTAGCCTTGCACCGCCTGGTGTGATGGTGACTGACCCATGCTTCTGTACACTGCAGATCGTGTTGTCCTTCCTGTATTTGCTGCTGGATGCACAGAGATCCCACACAATGCAGAAGGTTTATGTGGCTGTCCTGGCATATGACTCCCAGAAGTTGGAAGCTGCCTTCTTGAAGTCCGAAAAGACGTTATGTCCGCCTTGAAAGGATCAAATCTCCACCTTGGGACTTTACAGTGGTGCTAAATGCTCTGAGTGAGGCTTCTTTTGAATCTCTGGAGCAGACAAACCTTTAATGGATCTCCTTAAAAGCTGCCTCCTTGATTGCTGTCTGCACAGTGAAATGGAGTTGCACACACGCTCCATCAGCCCTCTTTGTATGCAGTGTGTGCGGAAATGTTTCAGCCTCTAATGGACTGACAATTGGCTATCCTGTCCCGTGTCAGACTGGCACTAGATGCTCCTTATGACACCATTGGCTTTCACTTCAGTGACTGCCCTGGTGGTCAGGAGGTATGAAATATAAGTGCTAGTTACAGATTTATATGTGGTTGTGTGAATAATGGGAGAACACTAAGGTTCCTGGTCACTTGAAGTAGAGATAAGTGCCAGGACCTGAAGGATGTGACTGTTAATGACTGACAGTTATATATCCATGCCAACCTGGCCCACGCGCTGTGCATGACTTTGCTGGTATACACTGTTGGTTTGCTGTGGCAGAGATAGATTCGTCCACTTCAAGCACAGCCTTGGCAGTCGTCCATTATTCACATAACTATAGTTACGTCCATAATGTTGGAGGTGCACAGTCATCCCTACTTTATCATTCTATGAATGATGTGAATTTTTGTAGTTAATTTTAAGATTCTAACTCAGTATTTGACCTCATAGGGATCAAAACGCATTTTGCGTTCTAATGAAATCCTTCTGCCATCTCCTGGGCTCACAGAGACTGATCTGCAGCTCACTTTCTCACTACAGGTTTGTGCTTCCTTTTATATAAGATTTTTGGGTGGAGCAGTTAGCTAGCCCTGTTGTGTTCAGTTTGCAGGTAAGTAGCCTACTTAAATCAGGGGTGGGGAACTCTGATAGTAGTGGGCTGAATTCCTACACAGTCTGGGGCTCAAGCACACAATTCAACCAGAAGTCAAATGTTTGACCATCCTTATATTCATTTGCTGGGTAGGAATTCATTTTTTAATTTTGTGAAATACATTTGATGAATGTAGTGCAGGAGCCAAATTAGCTTCATTAATTGTATGTTTGTACAGGAAGCTGCATTATATGGTAAATCACAAGGAGAGGAAGTATCTTTTGGTAGCAGGAGCATTCATTTCCCTCATCACCTGGGGCTGCACTATGTTACACAAAGTAAAGCAGCTAGTTTGCATGTAAAAACAATGCAATAAAGGGGAACATCGCTCAACAGAAAGTATCCTTTTATACAATGGTTTATTGGATGTACATAAAGAACATTTCTATCCATAGTTTCCAATTGTACTGATGACACTATAAGCAGTATCATTACAAATGATAAAATGCTGCACACAATTTGCTTGGAAAACATATTTGAATTCATTGTAGATAGCTGCTGAAGCTCTGGGACCTAAGAAATAGAGAAATGGTACTTGGGTCAGCCCTACTCAGCAGGAAAATACCGGGTATAGTTGTTGTCAGAGGTTCCCCAGCCCTGACTTAAAGGGTGTAATTCTGAGAATATTTTGTACAATACTGTACCTTATAATTGTGTCTGTGTGTATAATAGTGTGTGTACATATGTGTGTATGTATTTTTATATAATGATGATGATAATAATAATGATAATGATGATGATGATGATGATGATAATAATGATAATAATGATTTATTATTATTATAATTAATTAATTTTTATTTTTTTATTTTAACAATTATATGCATCTGTCATTTGGTTTCAGAAAAGACTAAAACTAAAATGAATTTCCCAAATATTAGAATATTGTGTAGTATTGTAGTATTATATTTATTGCAATAAATGTAATCAAATATCATTGTAGTAACCTTGAAATACATTGAAATCATTATATAAATATATTTTTACAGTTTTAATTACTGGATCTGATATTTTTTATTTATTTATTTATTTTTATTTTTTTTTTAAGTATCCACACTTTTTGAAGAGAGATGCCAACAGGCTGCAGATTATGCTTCAGCGAAGGAAAAGGTACAAGAACCGAACAATCTTGGGCTACAAGACTCTAGCATTGGGCCTGATTAACATGGCAGAGGTGAGACAGCCTGTATATAAAACTGGGTGCTTTCAGAAAACACTGCCATAATACTAAAAGTAAATACACTATGCTACTTTATCGTCATGTTACACTAATGTAATATTAGTGTGCACTGATATACTGTATATGTATAAGTGTAAATATACTTTGCATAATATAGAACATCTAATACACAAACTAATAATTATGCATTTTTACATTTAATCTTTTACTGCCTCTCTGTTCTCATCCAAAAGGTGATGCAGCACCCTACTGAAGGTGCTCAGGTGCTGGGTTTGCACACTACAGTGAAGGACATGGCAGTGCCTGTGGCAGAGATTAGAGTCTACTCTCTGTCCAGTCAACCTATAGACCCAGAGGGGCCAAAGGCCAAGCTTTCCGGTGAGGAAGCTGTCACTCAGCAGTTAGTGTGAATAAGTGTCAATAACCTACAGTTACTTCTTCAGTATGCATATGTAATGAAGTGCTGATGAGAAGCTAAATAATTGTGATTGTAAATATCTATTTAGCATGTTATTTTTAACAGATGGGTCATGATTTCTGTCAACCTGGGGCAGAAGTGTTCAGATCTGTCTTGTTCTGTGCTGGTTTATTCTCTTATGAACTTTGCTGAATTCTCTGTATTTTCTCCTTCCATGTAGATCGTTCCCCTGATATTGATAACTACTCTGAGGAGGAAGAAGAGAGCTACTCATCTGAGCAGGACGGAAGTGATGACCCCCTCCAGGGACAGGTTAGAATCGGAAACTGGTGATGCAATTAACTGGTAAAAAGAACAAGGGAGCAATGAAAGAGTTGACGGATGTAAATTTTTTAAATTGTGAAATGGTGGAATTTGAAGGGAATAAAGTCTTTGTTTTAATGTCTTGTGCAGTACCTTTACGATGATGAGGATGAAGTAAGGAAGAAGAAGCCTCGTCGTAAACTCACCTCCACAGCCTCCATCACCAGAGCTAATGTGAGTTAGTACTACATTGATCTTTGATCTGTTTACCATTCCTTTTTGCTAACTTTAACCAAGACAATTGCATGAAAATCTGTTTGCCAATCAGTGTAATGGGTTCTGACATGGCCTGTAAAATATGCCTTGGAGTTGAAGTCTGCTGTGTGCTTCTCTACTGAAGTGCTCTGATTTTCCATCTTGACTTTAATCCCAGAGAGCAGGCCTGTGTTTGTGCATTCTGCCCTGAGGTTACTGATGGCCTTTTGACACGGCTGCCTCAGTAATGGTTAGAATCCTTTGGAACATACTGAAACATAAGGGGGCCAATATGTGTCGAATATGCCGAGGCGTGAGCTTGGTTTCTCTCTTCAGATGCTCAGATGTATCAGCTTTGCTGATTTGTTTAGCTGCATAGTGTTTCTGTTAGCTCCTGTGCCAGTTCACTAGGCGTTCTGCCTGTTGTGACTGTTTTTTCCTCCCCCTCCTCTGCTCGCTGCTATTTTTTGCTTCATGCTCTTGTAGAGCCTCATATGGCACTAATTCATGTGGTTTTGCTCATTTTGCTTCTAACTTCCCCACTTTTCTATCAGAGGTGAAATGCTTGTGTTTTATATTCAGCAGCCCAACATCAAGCAAAAATTTGTGGCACTACTGAAAAGGTTCAAGGTTTCTGATGAGGTAAACCCACAGATACACTCTCTCTCTATTGTTCTTTTATCATCCACCCACCCTGACCTAGTTGTTGTCTTCATTTCAAAGTTTGGATCTTTATCATTAAAAATCTTTGCTGTACCCTGTAAAAATAGTTTTACTTAACCGATGTGTCACATTGTATTTACAACCCACATGTGTTTCTATTGTGGAGTTTCCATGGTAATGTTTGATTGACCTTGTAATGCTGTACGTAGGTAGGATTTGGCCTGGATCACGTATCACAGGAGCAGATCCGTGATGTGGAGGAGGATCTGGATGAGCTCTATGATAGTCTGGAAATTTACAACCCCAGTGACAGTGGACCAGACATGGAGGAGACGGAGAGCATCCTTAGCACGCCCAAGCCCAAACTCCCGTATAGCAAATGTTTACATACATTTACATACACTCCCACACTCAGGTTGACACTTCATCAAGCTTAGTGATTGTGGTGTGTGCTTGTCTCTTTCTTTCCATTCACAAAGCATGATTGGGAGATGTGAGCAATATGTGTGGACAATTTTATCTGCTATATAAATAGCGTGGGGATATTATTAAATGGACAATACTCATGAAATGCAAGTTACTTGATTGCTAGTCTTTCCAACTCAGATTATGCAGCAGTGATGTGTTATAACTGTAAGACCGCAAAGGCTTCAACATAAAAGATCCTGTCAGTGTGTAGTACCATGTATACACATACTTACCTGATTAAAGACAGTACATGACATAAGACAGCAGAACTACAAACCTTGTAGCACTCTTATTGTCTATATGTATTAAAGAGGACATATTAGGCAATGCTCACTTTTTGCATGTATTTTCACGTGGGTCTCTACTGCTCCTATAAACACTCTAAGTGCAAAAAGCCCATCTTTTTGTTTTCTGTGAATCGGTTGAAAGATTTTGGTGTCAAGAATCATATGCTTCTATGAGCCGTTTGGATGGCTCCTTATTGTAACATCGCAGTAAGGAAATTTTTATAGAACCAGCCTGGCACAACCCCTCACTGGTCAAGCCCCACTCACTAGATTAGTTGAAGATCTGCCGTTTTGGTCTGCTAGTTTTAAAAGCACTGCAGACACTGAGTGCTATGACTACAGGAAAGTCACACATGAAGTGTTGTGTTGGCTGCAAAGTGCGTGCGTGTGTGCAAGAGAGAGAAAGAGAGTGAGCCAAAAAGCGAAATATCCAGTGTTGGAAAAACAGCTCAGGTTCAAACATGTACAGTTGGATAGCATCTGTGTCCTGTCATTTTCACATGTGGTAAACCCTTAAGCTTAGGATTGGGTGGAATGGTGGGGCGTGGCTAGCAACAGTTTATTTGCATAAAAGGGACAGAACCTATAAACGACTCATTCTAAAAGTGACAAACTGGGAAGAATAGAGCAGGTGATTCTCTTTCATGTGAGTGTTTTTGTGCAAACAACTTAATGAACATATTTTGTATAGCCTATAGATGTATTCTAACTTGTTTAAAAAAGACACATAATATGTCCCCTTTAAAGTTAGGAAATAAGATGCTTACATTGTGATGCCTAGATATATTCTTCCATTTTCATTGACACTAAAATGTGTATATTTGTCTCTGTCTGTGTATTTGTATGTCTAGGCCATTCTTTGAGGGCATGTCTCAGTCCAGCTCCCAGACTGAGTTTGGCAGTTTGAACAGCAGGTGCAGTCTGGGTAAAGACACACTAAGTCCTGTGAGTTTCACATTTAGAAATGGCCTCATGTCTCAATATTTCTTTTTTTATCAATGGAAAATCCTTTCATGTTGCAACCATAACTTGCAGGGCATTTCAGATTCTGTTTTGACAAATGATTGGTCATATTTGTGGTAGCAGTCAATTTGAGGTCTACCTTGGGGCAACCCTGCCAGGATTAAACCAGGAAATGTTGATTTCTCAGTAGTAACATTAACAGAACACTTATTATAAACTGTACTGAAATCAACAGAAGCTCTCAGTCCTATTCACGAGGGTCATAAGATCATTAGGGCAGCTATCATTAGTAACCTCCATTAAGTGTCGAGCGTCCAGGCTCAGCAGAACACTTAGGATGGAAAAGTCTTAAGCATATGCAAATTACTGCAGCGCCACTCCATTGATTTGATCAGCCTCAGTGGCAGCCTCATCACAGTAAACAACTGTGAGTGGCAAGGAGAGACAGGAACAAAATACTATAACTTAGTTTTTGTCCTCTTTTTTTCCATCACTCTCTCTTTCCTGCAGCAGGGCGAACACACTTCATTGGGTAAAATTCAACGTTCCAGCAGTGCACACCTGGATGATGCCTTCTCTGAGACAGAAACACTGGTCGGACTGGTAGTACCTCCATCTCTTACATCTACTATAGCCGTCTGTGTTTTAGTCATCGTCACCGCTCACATCCATTACTTTGTCTCTTTCATTGACTGAGAAAAGGCTGTGAGTAGTGAACCTGTCTGTCATTCTATGTGTTATGTAGCTGGTAGTTAATGTGTAGTTGGTGTTGTAGGAGCTGAATGAGGTGGAGGTTTTGGGGGAGGGAACCCCTAGTATCACTGTGTCTGTGGCAGAGAGGCCACGAACCCCACAAAGGAGCACCAGCCAGAACATGCCATCCCCAAGGTAGATAAAACACAAACAAAAATCTATTCAGAAAATACTGCACACTATTAAAGGAACATTTCATAAAAAAAAAAAAAAAAAAGTTTTCCCTTAATACACATGTAGTCAATTGTCCAGTGTTATCCACGTTTGTGCTATAGCTACAAGGCTAATGTGTAATGGAAGCTTATGACCACTAAATAGCAATAAATTGTGTGAAATGCGTGCCTAAATCATCACGTTTGTTTATAAGTAACTTCAATAATAGCTTATGTGCTTTCTAACACCATGACGTACTAATATCTATAAATAACAGTGTCATACATGCTCGTTATACTGTACGTGTCACATGAGAAAACCAGGGATTAGTGATGCAAAAGCTGATTGGCTATGGATCAGAATCAATCAATCAATCAAAATTTATTTATATATTACTGTTTACAACAGACATTGTCACAAAGCAGCTTTATATAATTGGCGTCAAACTATTTGAATCAAAACCCAAAATCCGATGCGAGCAAGCCAAAGGCAACGGTGGCAAGGAAAAAAAAAGTGGCTGGAGGAAGAAACCTTGAGAGGAACCATGACTCTCAAAGGGGATCCATCCTCCTCTGATCACAGTACTGATAGAGATTTACATCATCAGTTAAGTCTGACATTGTGCTTTAGTGTAAAACAATAATGATATTAATAAAAGTGATAACTTCATCCATCTGGGGTCAAATTAAAAGTGCATCATCCTGGAAGCATCAATCTGATTATTGCTACCAGGAGTCCATTTCTACTTTAGAATCATCTTGATTTTCAACCCATATGTACTTTCAGCGATTGGTCATTAATATTTTTAATCTGGCTGATCTGATCCACAATGTAAAACATGAGGGTGATATCACTGCATGTGCCGAAAGCTGTTTTTACCATAACCAAGTCAGACTCAGCTTTTTGCAAAATTCCCAAAACTCGCATGCCTCATATGGGAAGACAACACTGCTAACCTGATACAACACTTGACAGTAGATCTTTCATCCTCATAGAGTGAGTATGGGACAGTGGAATTGGCACATACAGCAAAAAAAAAGCCTGTAAACTGAAACCAAAATGAAAACGGCAACAGTCAGAGAAAACTAAAGTGATCATTTCCAAAGCGATCGAGTTTAGAATGTTACATAACCAGCCTTTTTGGTTTTCAAAGCTGAAATGTGGGATTCTTCTCAGTTATAGTCAGGCATCAGCCGATTGTGCTAACAGGTGATTAGCAGTAGATATCGGCCCTCAAAATTCTGATTGATCCATCTCTACTTGATTATAATTATCAGGTGATTGTTTAATTAAAGGGACTTTAGTCAAGATTCAAGGAACCAAACCTCTAGTGACTTGGTAGATTTACTCAACAATGGAGATTTTTTTTTACCAATTGGATCCACCTCCAATTTTTGCCCATGATCAGAAAAGCACACCTTCAGAATATATGGTGGTCAGATATGTTCAGTTCGCAGTTTGCAAGCAGTACAAAGGATTGTCATGACCTTACATTTGCCTGACAAGGTAGCGGTGTTTATTAAGGGTGCAACCTTACTTTGTGTGACATTCAAATATCACTTGAGAAGTGTTGAATTGCTAACAGCAGCTCTGTTTACGCTGCATTATTTAGACATCATTTGACATTACATCAAACTGTTATCCTGGAGTTGTTTTCTCATTCTCTGTCAAGCTTTACTTCTTTTGTAAAGGTTTTCTTCATCTTGCAAAAACGATTTAGATTTTAATTGTTTTAGTTTGTCATTGTGCTGCCAAGAAATGAGAGCAGTGCTGCAACACAAATTGCTCACCAGCTTCCGCTGTGTTTTCTTATGGAGTAATAGGGTGCAGAATGGAGGTGGAGTAATATGACACAGAGGAGTGTTTTATGAAATGATTGACGAGATCAGGGTAAACACCTATGAACCCTGAGTCTATAGTGCTGTTCAGCAAACGGGTTTTCTCAGACACACAATACACTTGTGCTGATGACATTGATTAAATGATATACAGTACCAGCCAAAAGTTTGGACACACCATCTGGACATTCAGTGGTTTTTCATTATTTAGTATTAACCTACAGTGCAGAAAATTTTTAAAGTCATCCAAACTATGAAGAAATACACATGGAATTATTTAATTAAAAAAACTGTTAAACAAATCAATGTTTTATATTTTACATTCTTCACAGTAGGCACCTCTTGCTTAGATTTAAATGATTTCTTGGCATTTTCTCAGTCAGCTTTATGAGGTAGTCGCCTGGAATGGCTTTCAGTTAACAGCTGTGTCTTGTTAAGAGTTCATGACTTGCATTTCTTGCCCTCTTAATGTGTTTGAGACATCAGTTGTGTGTCTATTTTGAAGAATTTAAAATCTAAAACATATTTTGGTTTGTTTAAGTTTACTACATGACTCCTTATGTGTTTCTTCGTTGTCTGGATGACTTCAGTTTAGAATGTTGAAAAAAAGAGAAACATTGTATGAGAAGGTCCAAACTTTTGACTGGTGCTGTACATAGTTTTTCTCTTAATATGTTTAAAAGTTCAGTTGTATTAAAAAGAAACACTTTGACTAATGCACCAAAATTTCTCATCAGTGCTTAGATTTTACTTGTTTATTAAATATCTGGAGAATGTTTCTGATTTAAGAATTTTGATTTTGATACCAATACCAAGTGTAGTATCTAGGGATGCACCGATACCAGCATCGGGTATCTGTCCGATACCACGTGCGTGTACTTGTACTCGTATTCATAAAAGTGCTCCGATACTACAGGA
>BRDA01004020.1:32548-118453 GCA_036984385.1 Crenuchus spilurus | reverse complement strand
TTTTGTTGATTTTAGTGAATATGTTTACTAAATGTTTGCAATGCATATGTTTGCAATGTTTACTAAATGGCATATTTCCTATTTGGTCATTTTAGTATTTAAATCTTTTCTCTTTGGCTGGACGGATTCTCTTTTTGGAACACATGCACCCTATTGTTCTCTCTCTCTCTCATGTGTTTGGCCTAGCTCAGGCTGTCAGCTGTAATTACAGCTTGATAGTCAGTATGTGTTCCCACACACACACTCACAAAGGGCCTGGGGACGGTGCAGTGTTGGGGGCTGGGCTCATCGTTACAGTAATGAGACGTGGGCATGTGTGGGTATGGAGGCCAGGGCACAAGTGGAGAGAAATGACATACATGTTTTGAGTGCCTATTTTTTTCCTTCTTTATTTCATAAGTCCACAAGTTCACCGCGTTCAGTATTGTAATATTTCTACGTTCTGCAGTAAAATGACTTTAAAAAGACTGCATGTGTACAGGAGGGGGGGGGGGCAGTTTTCATATCTCACATCACCATTTCAGTCTCATGTCAATCTCAGATAATTTAATACTTTTTGTTGTTCTGTTGATCAGCTGGGTGCAACAACAACAGCAGAGGCTTGTATTAAACCCCACTCTGTAAAGAGATGTTTCTTCAATGGTTCTTTAGTAAAGAACATGGTTCTATACAGAACCATGAACACTCCAAAAATCCAAAGGGTTTGTATGATAAAGGGCTACTCAGAGTGATGAGGAATGTGTTGTAGATTGTTCTATATACATGCCTTTTGATAATTGTTCTATATAGCACCTAAAAGGGTTCCTCTTTAATTACAAGCTCGACAACATAATGATAGCAGAACCTTTTTGGGAGCTATATAAAGAACCATTTTCTAAACGGGGCTGTATAGAACCAACACATTTCTCATCAATCTGAAAGCATGTTCAAAATGGAAAGGACCCTTTATCTACAAAAAGGGTTCTATGAGTGTTCATGGTTCTATACAAAAGCATTTTCTTTACTAAAAAATGCTTGAAGAGCCATCTTTTTGTAACACACTGTAACATAGTGTAACATAGTGCAATGCATTATTCAACTAACATCTGAAAAAAGAAAAAGTCTAAATGTCTGAAAATACAGAGCCCTGAGAGGCTCAGCGGACTAAGGCGTTGTCACTAGGATCTGACGATCACAAGTTTGAATCCCAGGTCATGCTGCTTGCCATCGGCAGCCAGGTTCGAGAGAGCCAAAATTGGCCGGGCTCTCTCTGGGCAGGTAAGATTCGGAGGAGGCCTGTGTTAGTCGGCACCCTCCTAGAGTCAGGGACAATACAAGTGATGGGGAGAGTCAATGAATGGATGGGGCAATTGGCTACCAAAGACATTGGGGAGAAAATAGGGTAAAAAAAAAAAACAAACTCAATTTTCTGCAACAAAATTTGCCACATAAGTGTTTTGTGTGTCAGTGTGTTTAAAAAAGGCAATAACACATGATGATGATCGTATACCGGTCGTGCCACAGAGACATGTGACAATGTGTATTTTGCCTCATGTCATAAACAGAAATACACAAGAAGTACATTAATGACTACATATTCAAAGCACTTGACATTCTAAATATTAGTACAGCAAGTAAATGTTCTGACATCCTTTGTAATTGTGTATTTTATGTGTTAATTTATTATTCATTTGGCATACTATTTTTGTATTTATAATATCTGGTGTAAATCATGAAAATGTATTGAAAGCTGTGATGGTAATGTGTTGTTCTCATGTGTAGATGCTGTGCGTGTGACTGTGAGGGAGTCTAGTCTGGAGGTGGTGCAGGGTGACTCGGTCACCTTGCCCTGCTCCTTCCTCACCATGATGCCTCTGTTCCGCCTCAGCATTATCTGGACTTTGACTCCCTTTTCTGACCCAGACTTCCCCACACAGGTAAGGTTCTGGTACTCACCATGTTTTCCTTATGTAAAAAAAAAAAGTTTAAATCGCAGCAGACACAAGGTTTAACCAAAATATGTACTCAAAGTAAAACTTTCAATAAAAAAAAAAAAACTTTCACAATTCCTTTTATTAAATTATGATTAAATTATGATTTTTTAGATATCCAATAACCCATTTATTTCTACACTAATATGAAAAAGTGTGCTGTACTAACCTTAGTATATACAGTGGTGCTGAAGAAGTCTTTCAGAATGTTTTATGTTTTTGCATAAAATTGGCCTAAACTTTCAGATTGTTACACAAGTACATCAGTCACATGGGACAAAAACATTAGATTTATTGAAGAAAATCATTGTTTTACATGTCTGAGTAGTAAAATTATGAACATTTATAATTAACAGATAATCTGAAGGTGAAATTTGATTCCGGTGTTGAATAATGGGATGACAATCAGGTGTGACTGGGGGCCCTGTTTTAGATCTAGCAAAGCCTGACCTTCACAACACATTTATGGATGTGCATCATGACAAGAACAAATGACATTTCTCAGGACCTCAGAAGTTGTTGATGCTTATCAGCAGGTTACAAAACCATCTTTAAAAAATGTGGACTCCACCAGTCCAGTCAGACAGGTTGTGTACAAATGGAGGAATTTCAAGACCATTATTACCCTCTCCAAGAGTAACCAACACATATCATGCAATGAGAAAGGTGTGTAATAGCCAGTGAGGTCACAAAGGACCTCAAGGTAACTTCATGAGTCCACAATCAGGAGAACACTGAACAATGGTGTGCATGGCAGGGTTGTAAGGAGAAAGCTGCTGATGTCCAGAAAGAACACTGCTGCCCATCTGCAGTTTGCTAAAGATCACAAAAACAAGCCAGGTTCATTGGCTTTGTTGTGGAAAGAAAATCCAGAAAACAAACACAAGGTCAGATCGTAATAGCAGCAAACAGGCCAAAGAAATGTCCGAAGAAAAGTCAACGAGCTAGAGTCAGAAACCAGGAGTAGCAGAAGATACAAAGTATAGTATAATCTAGTATAATCAATGTAAGCAGAACTAAAGAGAACACAGATAGATATACAGGCTAAGCTAAATAAGAAAAAAGGCACTAAAGCAGGGACAACGGGCGAGTCTTTTTCTGGGTAATGCAGTTTACAGAGGGAAGGAAGAACTACACCGATAATTTGATGATCAGGAATACAAAGGATCATGGGATATGGAGTCCTAGAGAGGTTAATTACAGAACAGGAACTCAGATGAGCGGGGAGTGAGACACATTTTCACACATCAATCTTAACTGTTTATTTTTAATAAATTTCAATTAATGATATTCAGGTTTAATACGATATTATTTAGCATCATTTTGACATTTTCTTTCATAACAAAATGCAATACTTCTGCTACTACTACTACTACTACATAATAATAATAATAATAAAAAATATTATTATTATTATTATTTATTATTAACAATAATAATTATAAAACATTATTAAACCATATTAAATATTATTATTTATTTATTTTTATTGTTGTTATTGTTATTATTATTGTTATTATTATTATATCAAAATAGGGTGGCTTAGTGGTTAGCACTTTTGTGTCTTAGTGCTGAGGTCTTGGGTTCAAGACCCATTCTGGGTGGAGTTTCTATGTTCTCCCCATGTCTCCTCTCTCAGTTCAATATCCTGAAGGTCAGGTGTGTGTGTTTGTGTGTGTACAGCGATTGATTGGTGTCCTGGGCTTGGCTAGAATAGTGTGTAATGCCCTTCTCTGAATGCCTGATGAGGATGTAGAAGACTAACCCTAGCCCAGCCAAGCGACCCTGATCAGAATTAAGCAGATGAGATGATGGTTGGATGGATGATAGTAACTGGATAGTAACTATTGTTTGCAAATAGTTTCTACATTCTTATATGTGCATCTAGTGTGTTTACAAATAAATGGACCATAGCAAAAAATCACTAACTTATGTTGTATCATAAGCAAGATCATTGTTTTTACTGCTTCTACTGCTCACAAATAACACAAAGCTGTTGTACTTGTCCTACAGGTGATAGTGTATGATCAAGGTCAGGTGATAGTAAGCCCCCCCTTCAGTGGCAGGGTGGAGTTTGCTTCCATGCCCTGGAGCGCTGATGTCATTCTGAATAACACGCGGGTGTCTGATGGTGGCACCTACCGCTGTGTGGTGAGCAACCCACCAGAGACAGGAGACCCTGGCATTGGAGAACTCAGCCTCAGAGTCCTCGGTAAGAAGCATAAACTGCTCAGCCTTCTGTTCATCATTGATGTGAAGACGGTCTGAGCCGTACACTGATTCATGCATTCATATCCCAAGCTGTCTCTGCAACGTCTCTATTTTTAGCCAGAAACAGCCAGCAGCCATCCTGCATGAATACTCAGGAGCTGACAGCTGCCTACAAAGAAACATCTTCCTTCCTTAATCCGTAAAGCTGCGTTAGTGATTATATACAGTCTCTAGCTCCACCACCCGAGCCTTTTCCTTCTAATAACTGCATATTTATACCCGAGGGCTGCACCAAGCACTGCATTATGCAAATAAATACAACCAGCCACAATATTCTACATTATTGTCCATTTTATCAGCTCCACAACCACATAAGTGTACATCTACAGTTACAGACTGTAGTCCATCTGTTTCTGTGAGTTGTTAGTCTCCTTTCACCCTGTTCTTCAACTGACAGGACCCCCACAGTCTCTGTGATGATAATTCATATCTGAGTGTGATTTAATCATGTAGAACATCTCATCTGCTGTTAACCTGTTAATACATTTCTATTTGCTACACTGCGAGATCTTCATTGAACTGTCACTTTAATATTTGTGCAGCACCTCCATCCCTGCCTGTATGTTTGTGGGAGGGGGACACCGATGCGGGGGGCAGTGTAACTCTGTCTTGTGTTGTTGTGGAGGGGGTCCCCACTCCCCAGATGAGCTGGGAGAAGCTGGAGCCGGATCAGATCTCCCTGCCGGTCAACATGGACGGTAACCAATAACAATTACATCATATAAAAAGTATAAACTTGGTATCTGAAGAGAAGTCAGATTTCAGAAATGTCACTGTACCATATAAACATGACTAAACTTTAGTCTGTTTAGTCTTCGGTTCATTTCTACAACTGCATCTCCAAAAAGTTCATTTTTCTTCATAATTAAAAAAATTAAACTGTCATATTTTATATGCATTACATGTAAAGTGGCTTTGAATTTTGGTACAGATTAGTCTGGGTTTTATAGAGCAATGTAGAAGTACTGAGGAATTGTCCAGAAAGTAATCTCATTACAGTTCTTGAGATTACTGGCATTTATAATGGGTTACTTTATCAGTACTGAAACCATCAGGGATGATATGTAAAGTGACATATCACAATTTTCTCCCCTTCCCAATGTGATAGTAGCCAATTAATCCATCCCATCCACTAGGGGGCTCTCCTCATCACTTTGCACTGTCCCTGACTTTAAGAGGGTGAAGACATGCACACGCCTCCTCTGCTGCGTGTGATACAGCCACCGCCTCTTTTTGAACTACCGCTGATACACCGTCACTGGGGAGCCAACACGGCGCAGGGTTCCCAGCTCCAAATGGACCAATCAGTAGACGCCTGAGCCAGCGGACATTGCAATGTGAAAGTGATAGAAAGAGAGAGAGTACTGCCAATTTTTGCTCTTTTGGGCCTCAGCTGTTGATGGTAAACAGCATGATCACAATTCAAACTCATGATCCTCTGGTCATAGTGTCAGTGTCTTAGGCCCTGAGTGGCTCAGCAGGTTGTTTTTTTGTTGTTGTTGTTTTTATTCTGTTGATCAGTATGACTTACAGCTCATGAAAACCAGAAATTCAGTCCGTGGTGCAGGGCATTACAGATTATAACCCTAACCCTAGCCAAGCCCATGACAGCGTGCCAATCTTTCGTTGGGCATACACACCAGGACAATTCAGAGTACCGAGTTCACCTGACCTCCATGTTTTTGGACTAAGGCAGGAAACCCACGCAGACACGGGGAGAACATAGAAACTCCACCTAGATTATTCAGAAGACTTGAATAATGTGTAATAATATCAAACCTGTTTAATCTTTTGAATTAAATTGAGCACAAATGATTTTTTTCACAATATTCTAATATTTGTAGATGCACCAGGACCTTTGCATTAGTGTAAATCAGCTTTGTTAGAAAAAGGTGATGTGTAAATGAATATTTTACATATAAATACATGAAAATATGACAAAATGTAAAAGATGGGCCATGTAAAGTTGAAGCTCATGCCTGTGTGTTTGTGTTTTTTTCTTTAGGGGAGCTAATGGGTTCGGTGAAAATTGTCAATGTGTCAGCACAGAACTCTGGTGTGTATCGCTGCTCAGTCACTAATCTCCTGGGCACTCAGAACTGTTATGTGAATCTTTCAGTGTACACACGTGAGTGTCCTCCATCTTTCCTTCCACAGCCCATTCAGAGCTGTCACTAAACACTTACGTTCATCTACCGTTTATATAAATAGTTTGAATCTTAATGTAGACAGAATATCTAAACACGTTCAGTATCACAACAATGGTATATGATGGCCTGGTAGTTGGCAAAAAGGCTGAGAATCCCTGTGATAAAGAGTCAGATGATTGGATTTGACCTTCTAACAATCCTACAAGCAGTTATCTTAGTTTTATTGGTCTTTCTGACTCGACCTCCACTGTTAAACTGAGGAAGTGGCTACTTAAAATATTTTGCCATCATAGCTTTCACATGAATTCATTAGGCAGCTGTGTAGACTAACTCAGGGCTGTTGATTGTTGGCGTAAGCTTTAAGAAGCTTGAGTATTAGTAAAGCTTTAAAATGGGCATCACCTGGTCTTTCTTAATGAGAACCTGTTATATAAGGTTGTCTTTCACTTAACTGTTCATCAATACAGTATAAATTAGGCAAGTATGTTATACAGACTGAGCTGGACAAATAAAGATCATCATGGTGGCTTAGCGGTTAGCATGCTAACCTCTGAGGTCTTGGGTTCACGTTCCCAACTGGGTGAAGCTTCCATGAGTTAAAATAAGTAACCCAAACATTCAACTCAGCAGAGGACAAAGGAAAGGAAAACATTTCTGCATATTTAGTGCAAAGCTTCCGTTTCCTGAATTTAACACTTTGGAAAAACTGTAAACAAACGTTACACATACAGTCCGTAAAGTGTGCTGTGATGCTTTGTTCACAGTAACCAAGGCCCAAACATGAACTCTGTCTTTGTTTTAATGTTGATACTGTTTGAATATCACTTTACTCAAACGAACGGGAGCTTCTGATTTTCATGAGTCATACTGAGCAACAGCTGTTGAACTCACTTCTCTCTCTGCAGCTCCAGCTCACTCTCCAGGCCTGCTGCAGGGGGTGCTGCTGACACTCTTCATGGCCCTAGTGCTGCTGACTCTGCTGGTGCTGGTGCTGTGGCTCCACCGCTTGGCTCAGGAGAGTAAATGGAGGTACAGTCATGAAGAGGAGTGTTACAATGAGATCAGATACACTCCCTCTCTGATCAAGCGCTCGTTTGTCTGAGGGAGTCTTTCGTACTGGGACTGCTTTTGAAAACTCATTTGAACATCATGTTTATATTTTAGGATCAACTTTTCAGTTAATATACACAAGAATGCAAAACAATTCTGAATCCACTAGTGATGAGTGTGAATAAATGACTGGAGAAGTCTCTCGGTTTACCGTTTATCTTGAAGGTGGCTAAATGATTTAGTCAGGTAAGTGTAAAACAAGATGAAGAAAGGCATTGTTGACTGTAGAATTAAATTAATACAATTTTGCCCCAAACATAGTCGAGCTGTTGACATGTTTTGCTTCTTCAATGTTCACAAAGCCAATCTACAGTCAGACTCCTTTCATTTTAGGCCATGAAGCTCAGAAACTAAAGAACCAATCTTCAGACACACATCTTCGGACATTTTCAGATCGCAAACCATGAAAATTTGTAATTAAATCTTTTAACGTGGCTGGAACTGAAGCCTCTACAAGGAACCTGGCACTACTACTGGCGCTCTACATCAAAAATTGGATTTTCACAAAAGTCAATTTAATGAAAAAATATTAATTGCACAGTCATTTCAAGCCTTTTAAGTTTTCCTGTTGATCAGTTTGACTTCTAGCTCATGAAAATCAGAATTTCATTTTTTTTAAATGACTAAAGTATCGACATTAAAACAAAAAAGGCTTATGTCACTATGTAATCAATATAAATTAAATGACTTTGCCTTTTTGAATTACATTATGAACAGAAATGAACTTTTTCCATGATAATCTGATGAACTAGTACAACTTGCTACTAAAATTAATACAATAAAGAGACAATAATTGAGTCCAGTTGCCTATTTTTCCTGCTTCCAACAAGAACTGATTGTTGATTTGCTTCCTGCCACTGCAATGACAACATTGTGTTTAAATGTTGTGGCTGATCATTGTACAATTACAAAACTGCAGTATGATGTCAAACTGCAAAATGGACAATGTGTGTCATGGAGATGTGATCATGCCTAGTGAGGAACGAGTATTCTATTAATTATGCACTGGCACATTGAACATCAGTATAATTATAATTCAATCCTGTTTCAAAGTACAAAATGTGCAACATCATAATTACAGAATTAACAATCAAATCTTGTGTAGTCCTGTTGGTTTCAGTACAAACCATCTGTGATATACAAATGATAAATTAGTTAAACTGATGTATAAACTAATGTAAGTCAGAAATCCAGAATTTCAAATTATTAGAATGTTTCACTTAGGTAATTACTATTTCAAACCTCAACATTTAAAAAAAAATATTAACATTAAATTATGATCTTTGAAGATGGGCTAGTATATTAAATAAAATGTACTTTTGCAGAGAGCATAACCTAATAAAGCATGCCTACCTACGTTAAGCCTTTTAACCTCCTAATACCCGAACATGGCATGCATTCTTTGTTTGGGCTGATTGGCACCTGATTAGTGTAAAAACAAATAATGATCTTTTTACGTGATGACTTCTGAGGTGGTAGTATAATGGCCTCATAAGAGGACATCAGGCAAAATTTAGTTTTGTGGTCTAAACAACCCAAAATGTGATGTCCACATGTGGACATGCCAGGAGGTTAAAAGGAAGGATTTTTATGCTGCTAAACCAGTTCCTGAGAGACAGTTAATGATCAGTAGACACTGATGAAAGCCTTCTCTATGGACACAAATGACTAAAAAACAAACAGACTAAAGCACACCTTTACAATGACTGCTCTGCAAACAATGACCAAAAATGCTTTAATTTAAATAGAAGGAAAAAAAAAATCACATTTAAAAAACTGTACATAACTTTGAATATTGAATAACAGCTCTTAAATAAAACCCCCAAATAACTAAAAAGATGATTTAAAAAAAGGTGGGATGGTGTACTATTATACAATATTGTGCAAAAGCAGTATTAACTGATTTCCTTCCCAGTGCGGCTTGATTCAAAGGTCCGAGAGCGCTCTTCCACGCTAGGTGCCAAGCCTCTCCATAAAGGGGAATACAGATATACAGCTCCCCTAAGACTCAAAGTAGTGTCTTTCTTTGAAAAATAACCAGAAATTCAATAATAATAAAATAGATTTATATATATATATATTTAAATATATATATCTATATACAAAACATGCTGTACATAAATGGCAGAGATTCACTCAATCCCTTTTATTATTGACACCCAAAACTGTCCAGTAACTTGTGCTTGCCTTCCTTCAAATAAAAAATAACTCCCTGTAGCTTTGGAAAATTACACAGATGAGACACAAAGAGAGAAAAAACAAAAATGGTCCTGATGGGGAGAGAGACGATATTGGGTCTCTGTCCATTTGACTTCTAGTCAATAGAAAACAGGTCATTGGCTGACCATTACTTTGTGTGTGTGTGTGTGAACAGAGAAATCAAACTGGATCTCTACCAAAAAAACTA
Source organism: Crenuchus spilurus (assembly GCA_036984385.1). Classification (NCBI taxonomy): domain Eukaryota; kingdom Metazoa; phylum Chordata; class Actinopteri; order Characiformes; family Crenuchidae; genus Crenuchus; species Crenuchus spilurus. The sequence continues at coordinate 108,545 of BRDA01004020.1, read as the reverse complement.
AATATGTTTAAGACCTGAGGAGGGCTATACAACACAAGCAGTGCCTCCGACACCATCACCACACACACACACACACACGGTGGCTGAAAGAGAGGGGAGAGAAAAAAATGTGGTCACAAAATTCAGAACACGCCAATACCTTGTGATCTTTTTGAGCATTTAAAGAAGCAGCTGTGCTAAACTGATTGGAATCACTGTTTTAACCATTGAGCAGAGCCCACTACATACACACCACCTCAAAAAGCAGTTCAAAGCAGCCTAGTTTCGTTTCTGTACATCCTGCAGAATGTTAAAGGGTTGTCTCAAGCAGATTTCCAACATCCCTCATAATCCAACAGCAATAACTTTCTTAAATGCTCAAAATCTTATAAAATTACCAAAAGTGTTTAGATGCTCAATGTAAACAGTCTTTTTATAAGTGTACATCAAGTGTTCTATCTGACCTGAATATCATACACTGAGGGCTTTCTCTATTTTCACTTAGAGGTTTTAGATGTGAAGCCCTAGATATACAGAGTAGTCAGGGGAATTAAGTGATGAGATTAAATCTAGGACAGAATTAAGAGCCACATGAATGGGACCTTTTTGACTGATGCTTCACTAAAAACCCAAAAAAAACCTTCAACTTTCAGTGAACACAAATGACATTAAACACACCAAACCAGTGTTTGGCATATTCCCTCACCTTTAAGCCTAATCTTAAAGAATGCCACTATGTAATGGCCATCTTTGTCATGTTGACCCTTAAGACCAGTTCAGAGCTTTGGCCAGTCGCACTCAGTGGGACAAATGGAGCGGAGAAAACACCAAAACTAAAAATGCTTTTATGAGATGGGATCTATTTGAAACTCCATTATACTGCCTTCACATTTCTACCCAGAGGGTGGTGTGCTCAAGGTTCTTCAGCTTAGACTTTAGCACTCAATGCTTGGCCTATTTCAGTGGGGATGGATCAATACAAGATAAATAATAAAAAAAAAAGACAGTCATGGGCCCAATTCCAGTTGATTTACAATACAAAGTAGACACTGTGACAGAATTTCTCAAGACGGCCCTTAAGAGGGCAGGGCAGAGGATACAGTTCAGAGTAGCATTACCTTTCCAGTTAGCACTGGCACGTCACACCCACTCCTTCCACCTTCAAACATCTGCAACCATAAATATGTATCTTTGTTTAATATCCGTACATCTTTATTTGATTTTTTTCAGTCCTTCCAACTAAAACGCTGGAGATTAAGTCCAAAGGAACAGTAGTTTGGTTAGTTCTATTAGTAGTAGAGAGGGCGGTGCAGTAGAAGTAGTATCGCAGTAGGTGGAGCTGAGCTGCAGGTGCTTGCTGATTGACAGTAGTAGGAAAGCATGGACCAAATAGGGAGAGATGCAGAAGGACCAACATGGTATACCTCCCTCTACAACAAATCCAGAGTGGAAAACTGCTGAATTGTGGGTGTGGGGAGGGTTTCATTGTAATGGATAAGTTTTCCCCCTCGTCATGCGAGTGAGACAACTAGTTTGTCAGTGATCCTTGCATCTTATGCTTCAGTTCAGAGGCCCACCCACCTTACTCTCAACTCAAATACCCTCAGGCTCTGTCCTCACCCGAGTGGGCTGTAAACTATGCAGGGAGGAGCACCAAAATTTAAGGGAAGTGTGTCAGACTGTGTCTTATCCCTGAAGCTGGCTGACAATAAGTCTCAGGCTTTCACCTTTGACCAGAACATAATGGTTACCTACAGGGCATCTGAATAAACATGCTTCACCAATCGGATCTTCTTGGAATGCGTCTCCAGTGGGAGAGAAAGTGGAGGGAGTGAAAGCTCAAGTACTTTGATGCTTGAACATCAAACTGTAGATACAGGCAAGAGGGTCTGCTGCTGCGTTATGCTCTGGTGGACAGGATGTATAGAAAGGCAAGTCAATGGTCATTTGCTACAGAACAATTCAAGTTCCCTTTTCCTTACTGTGGATGTGTTGAAGAAAAACTCGTATTAAGGTTTAATGAATCTTCACAGACCCACCACTACATGGAGAGAAGTCATCTCAGATTGCACTGGTTTGGATTTTTGAGCTTGTGAGTTTTGAGGCCAAAATGATGACCAGAAAACCCCATCAGAGGTTTGAGACGTGGTATATAACTTGGTCTTCAAATGGTGTGGCCTGAATGCAAGCTTGCCATGCAGAACCCTTTTCTAAGTGTGCCCCATACAGCATCACTGAAAAATGCTTCTGATAAAATCCATTACTTTAAAAAGCATAAAGCAGAGAAAGAGCAACCAAAGGATTGAGTAGGTCAGCTCAACTTGACATAAGAGGGAGCTCCTTCCATTTCTCTTTGTTGGCTTTAACAGGATCGCTGGAGCGCCTGTGGACTTCAGCGAGATACTGGCTCCACATCCCAGCTTTCCTTGGTCCAGGCCTTGTTGTGCAAGTTTGTCCCTGTGCAGACTCAGCGCAGGTGCTCAAGTAAAGGCAGCTCTGTAGACTCGTCCCGTGCACCAGGAGAATCTGACGTAAGGGGTGTGGTCTCTGTGGGCACAGTGACCCCCACTGAATCCAGTGTTGGGCTGGCCTCAGTGGGCAGTGCAGTTGAGACCGGCTGGAATGCCTGGAAAACATGGTGAACACCATTGAAAATTATTTACATCATAAAAGCCTCAACAGTCCTTTTGTTCTTGCTCCAAATCTCACGTTCACTTTGTTACTAAACTAATAAAGCTTGTGTAAAAACATGTGTAAATCTGATACACTGTGAAATATCACAGATCTGACAGTACCAAACTGTAGACAGAAAGCATAAAGAGAGACCAAACATAAAAAATAACAACATGTAGGTTTGTCCTCACCTGAGTGCGGACAGTCTGAGACAGACCTCCATCCCCTTCCATTGCTGCTGGCCCATTGAAGCCTTTCCTTCCCGACAGACTCCACTTACTGTACAGGCTTTCATAGGGCAGCCCGCTGCCCTGGCCGAGCCCCAGACCCCTCTGGGAGGTTCTGTGGCTGGGGTTGTCCTGCAAGCTACCTGGGCAGAAGCGATCGGCAGGCGGCAGGGCTACAGAGCTGCTGAAGGATAGCTGTGAACTGGACAGGTGCTGGCCCAGCAGCCCCTGAATAGAAGAAGTCCGGTGAAGAGAGTTGACCAGGCTTGTGTCCATTCTACCCTCTGACTGGCTAAGCAGGGCCAGCGGGAGTGGCTGCGAATGGACAGGCCAGCCAGGTCCTACAGGGTTGTCAGTTCCTGTGGACAGAGAAGAGGTCCAATAAGCAAATTGTATAAGCTGACCATAACATAACAGGGTAGGCACCATCTCAAAGGGTCCCAAATTGTCACTGGTTGTTAGTCCACACATGGAAAGCAGAAAAAGCAGCCTGTTTTGGAATAATCATGGTTGTGATGTCACACACACACACACACACATATATTAACTCATGTTAAACAGTAGTCAGTACACACCTGCTATCAATTAAAGTGACTAACACCAAAAAAAGTTCAGCCATTCTAGTAGGATTTTACTGCTATTTACTTAGTTGCACCTTACAGCAAATAGGTCCAAGCCTTTTCTTACAAAGGGAAACTTTCAAGCCCCGCTACATTTTACAAAAACCTACATCAAGTTAGCAAAAACAACAACGGAACATCATACCCACAGTGACGCATGGTGGTGGCAGCATCATGCTTTGGGACTGTTTTTCTGCAGCTGAATCTGAGGCTTTATTCAAGTTGGGGGGAGGAGGGATTAGTAACAGTTCTAATTTTGACATAAAACATTCAGGGCTCTGCTAAAAAAGCTGAAGAGGATTTTTACAACAACCTAAAGCATGCCTCCACATTAAAAAAGCATGGCATCACCAGATGATCAAGCTTTTGGAATGGCCCAGCCAAAGCCCAAGCCTGGATTCATTTGGAAGTCTGTGAGGTGACTTGAAAAGGGCTTTGCACAGAAGATGCTGTCTCAATCGGTCAAATTTGGATTAGATAAAAATTGCCATGCTGATAGACAGCTGCGCAAAAAGGACTGAAGGCTGTCATCAAAACATAAGGTGCTTCAACAACGTAACGGTGTGCATATTTATACAACCACGACATTGCAAGATGTTTTTTTGTGCTTATTTTGAGGATGTTTAGTGGGGTTTCAGTCAGTCTACTTTACACCCACACTACCTGACCGCAACCCACATCCACTCTGCTGTTGTAAGTTGCATACTAAGCCATGCTGTGTTTGCTGGTAACCACTGTGTATGTGTGAGTGCAGTGTGTGAGCAGAATGGAGCTGAAATTTGAGTATGGTACTTTTTCCACATCTGCAAGTGGAAATTATAGGAAACAAAATGAAAATAAAATAAAGGTCTGCCAGCTGTAGCCACAGCATTAGCTTTGCTAAGGCCTTACCCATAGAGGGCTGCACAGTGGTGAGGTGAGACTGGGGCAAGGTGGGTGCAGAACTCTGGGGAATGTGAACTATAGGATTGTTACTGATGGAGGTAGATCCACCACCACAGTCCGAGTCTTCGATATTGCCTCCGCTGTTGCACCCTGCTCCACAGCCTTTCTGGAGCCTGCAGAAATGATCAAAGAGTAAATCAATCATCAAAAAATTGGCTAACTAAATGTTGTGAACATATAGTCTTTTAAAACATACAAAAATGTAAGTTAGTTGCAACTGAAACAAACCACGTGCCTCAAATGACAAACCTTTTGCTACTGTACATAGTGTGTTTTTCATTACTACATAGTAAAACTGGCATGCTGGCAAGTATTACAGCTTGTAATTCTTTTTCTGTTGACAGGTAAGAGGTCTTTCGCTTATTTTTAGGAGGGGATTTTTCCACCCATTCTTTCTTGCAAAAGGCTTACAGTTCTGTGATATTCTTGAGCCTGTCTTGCATGTACTGCTCTTCTGAAGTCTAGACAGACGTTCATTAGGTCATGATTAGGTGGAGGAACTTATAAGGGCCAAGACAACCTTCAGCTGAGCCTCTTCAGGTCGTCCATTGTAGATTTTGAGGCACTTTATTGTTTTGCTTGCTTTCATATTTTCACATGAATAGGACTAAAACACAGATTTTACATAAAATGTAGAAAAAAAGTGTTTAAATTTGAATAATTATGCCTTTTGGATATCAGCTCATTTACTCACTTCACAGTAAAAAGAAATACTTGGACTAAAAACTGTTACTACACTACAGATGTGTACTACTTGAGGCATATCTATACAAATAAATGTGGAATTAAGCAAGTGTACTTGAGTGTGCCTTACCTGTCCCAGCTGCTGATGAACCAGGTATAGATGTTGTGTGGGCTAACTGGGCCTCCCCAGACAGAGTGAAGCTGGGCGTGACTCCCAGCATATGAGGTGGTAAGGGGGGAGACATAGATGGGGTAACCAATGGGCTGATCGCAGGAGGAGTTGATCATGTTTCGAAGGGCCTGCTTGGCATTCTGGATGCTGCCTCGCTCAGGGTTCCGGTTTCGCAGGAAAACCAGCTCCTGCTGTTGTCCAGCCCACAGCCCACGGACACATTCTCTGTTCACCTGAAGAAGAGATTAATTGAATGTAACAATACAGGCTTTTAATGGATGTGTGCCGTTTCCTGAGGTTACAGCTACCAGTATTAGCTGTAACCTCAGGAAACAGGACACACCCATTTAAAAAAAACTTTAATTAATGCACTGCTACAATTTAAAGTGCTCTACACAAATGATTGAAGCAAATAAATATTGTACAGTTAAACTGTATATAATTATTTTTTGCTCATTAACACACTTAAGTACAAATATATGACGCTTAGTGTTGATCTGTGTAATTGATGACGTGACATAACGGCCACATTTTTGTCCTCAATAAATTTGGACAAGCTGTTCCTTCTGAACAGTTAAATATTATTTTTGAATTTGCAATTAAAATAAAAATAATAATAATCTTTTTGAAATTTGAGTTAATAACACAGCTAAAAATTGACCACATACTAAGGTAAGGTGTAGACTAGAGCTGGGCGATATGGCCAAAAAATTTATCACGATAAATTTTTCTATATTGATCAATTTCGATAATTATCACAATATTAAATTTTCTAACACTGTCATACTTTTAAACATCGTTCTAAAAACATCAGACTAAATACATGAAATGTTACTGGATGAGAAAGACATTTACTTAGTCGTCGCTTTATTGTTGAAACAGTGACTGTTGTCAGCCAAGCTAATAGGCTAATGCTAGCACTCGGGCTGACACACACACACCCCACCCTCCTTCGCCTTCTCACACAAACAGACGAGCACACAGCCACTTTGTGCTGTCTTGCCCGACCCCACTACACTCTCCCCCAATCACACACTTGTCTTAAACACAACAGTACATTTTGGCAGCGCTGGTGAGGAGGAGCAGCAGTATCACATCTGAACTCACCATCAAGCTGCTTAGACGTGAAATGGAAACGAACGTTAATGCTTATCAAATTCTATTGCCCCAGCTTATTGTCGTCATCGAGGGAAAAAGTATTGTGAAAAAAATCTATATTGTTTTATCGCCCAGCACTACGGTAGACAAATCTGATCAGAGCAGTTGACCCAGTCAACAGCGTTGCAGTAGATACCTTGATGACTCGGAAGCTAAGGAAGCGCTTGTTAAGCATGATGATCTTGTACTCGTCACTGCCATCGTCCATGACATGTCGCAAGGCCAGCAGTGAGGGCATGTTGGCCAGGATGGCACTGCGCCACACCGGGTCACCCTCATGAGAAATCAACATCTTTTCTTCATTAGCTGTGATGGCATCATACAGTACCACAGGATCATCATACTCGTCCGGAGAGGTGAAATGGTCCTACGTGCAAAGTGATCAATGTTAGAAAATCCCCAACCGTAAAATTACCTTACAAAACACGGATAAAATAAGATTAACTATGTCCACTAAAGTAACAATGATTCAGTTACTAAACACATGGATACATTGTCTGAGAACTTAATAGCTCATAATGCAAGTCTGGGCAAGATGGTCAGAAATTTGTCTGAGGTCTATATTGAGCAATTACAATTCTACCTGCAAACTTATTTTTATCCTAGCTATGAATACACTGCAGCATTATCCCAGAAACCTAATTTAGGAAAAACAGCAATGCAGACTGATGGACAGCTTAGCTCTACCTGGTGCAGTTTGAGGGACATTCGCACCCCAGGTGCAACCACCCGATTCAGCAGGTCCATATCTGCAAACACCCACTCGTCCCTGGGGGAAGTGATCCGGAAGTCGCCTTTGAACAAAGCATGGAGGCCATAAAGAAATGGCTCTAGGCTGCAAAAATAGCACAGAACAGAACAATTAGTGTGTAATAAGATTATATGGCTATATTTTATTGTTATCATATAAAATTAAACATGACTTTCAGAAATTGAGTACTTAAAAAGACAAATGCAAGCTTCATTACCGTGACAGCAGACTTAGCCCTGTGTACCTGGATTTTGTACAGCAATGTGCTTGCAAAGTATTCCCAATTTACTGCTTAGATTTCATTTTAAATGTGGCAATATTAACATTACAAAATATGATGCATCAGACATCTCCATTCATTTTTCCACCCCTTTATTTATTTCCTGTAAAACTTGAACACATGCTAGAAATTTCAGATCTGGAAAATGTTTTTACCTGGCAGACATGCTGTGGGATGCTGTGCCTAAAGCCCTGCGGCCCAGAATGCAGAGTCCAAAGCAGAGTGTTACAAGAGGGGAGTCTCTTTCACTGTCCACAGGCTACAACAGCCAACAACAAAAGAGCGAGAGAAAAGAAACCATATAAAAACTCCAACCCTCATATAAAAAACACCAAAATCTACAAAACAGCATGTAATAAGTCCAAACAGAAGAGAGAGTTTGCTGACCGTCTGTCTACGGCTGTTGCAGTACTGGATCCAGTCCAGGTAAACCATACAGAAGGCAGTGGGGGTGATGCCAGAGGCTCTGTGGTCATAGTCTTCATCAATGTTCAGGTTGAAAGTGGGGTCACTGTCCACGTATGAGGCACTGAGGCAAGGTCTTAGTGCCTCTTGTACGGTCTCATTGGCCAGCCACTCCTCCAGTTTGGGTGAACGGCTCACGTAGTAAATAATACTCTGCAACAAAGTTAAGTCAAGCTGTTGGCACAGTAAACAACATGCAACGCAAGCCAACAAATATAAAACAGCAAAAGTAAACAGCTGCTTTGGTCAAGAGGATTCCCTATGTGATGTACAACCTAGCACTCACAGCATTACCTTGACATAGTAGGTGATGAGGATCTTACGCAGGTCAAACACCTGCAGCATGGAAGCAGCATTGTTGTCACTGATGCTGTAACCTTCTAGGACATACTTAGTGGCTGCAACTTCCCATGCCAGCCAGCGCTGGCCAAAGGCAGCGTTAAAGGACAGCATGTGGGGCAGGTGACCAGGCTCACAGCAGCAGCAGCCCTCATCCTCTTCCACACCCTCAGTGATGGCCTCCACCTCCCTCTGCTGACAGTATGTACCTAATCATACATTCACAAAAAAGGGAAAAAAAAGAAGAATAAATCATCTAAACATTTTGAGTTGACAGTCATTATACGTTTTAATAAATATTATGGCAAAATGTTAATGTATGCAAGTTCTGTACCATACACCAGGGTCATCATTTACAGCCCAGCAGAGGTCTAGCAGGGCATGACAAGTTGCCACCCTTTAACAAACCTGACTAAACCTGAAGAGTGTAATCACCACCAGTCCTCAGCTGCTGTAATAAAGGACCTCTGCTCTACAACTAGGGTTGCAGCGGTAACCAGTTTCACAGTATACCACAGTATTAAAATGCACAGCTATCATAACATGGGCGTTTGCGGTAATAAAGAAAAAAGGCAAGCCAGCTGAGAATCCCGCATGCGCAACTCCGCACTGCTTCGGCCACTGGCACCACGCTTGAGCACACAGCATCAAATCAGCAGCGTAGGGCTACTTCAGATACTTGCAAAACGGACGTGAGGATGGGTATCCCATTTACAATATTTGTAGACGTAAAAAAGAGGCAACTAAAGGATACGTGTGAGCTGAACAAGGGCGAGCTGGTGACTGAAGCAACTTTACTCACGTCAGTGTTATTCTGAGAAAAACTCCACAAAACGCTGTGTAAGGACGAACAAAAACAAAGTTGTTTTTTTCAGACTGTATTTGTGATGAAAATAAACAAAAATAAAACTTTTAAACCAAAGGTTGCTCTAAATATAGGATGCAACACAAACTGTAATGCTACACACGGTAAGAAAACTTTTACCATCAGAATCTTGCTGTCGTTCACTTAGAACCGCTTAAAACCGTTCTAGGTCCTGCACCGGAGCCGCTTAGCACTTAAAGTGACAGTGCACCTATTTTCTTAACATAAACAAATAGTGCATTTGTATCACATACACAGCACAAATATCACTTCTAGCATCTTAATACTATGTTAAGCAGCAGTAGATGCATATTTACTAGGGGTGTGCATCTGTCCAATAAATGATGATCCGATACGTATCTCGGTTTTGTCTAGTTTTCCGTTCTTCATGTAAAAACCAAACTTGACTGTGACGCAGGGTGTTCAGGTCCAACAAAAATATTCAGCCCAAAGTCAGTCTAAAACCCACCCTTCAGAAGCTTAAACTAGCCCAAAATATGTCTGTCACACATTTGAAGCAAATGGCAAAACAACTATGAGCGTACGACTTAGTATTTTGTTTATATGGGATTTATTATCAATCCATCAAACCTTTTTCTTTTTCCCAGTCCTTGCAATACCGCCTCCGTATTTCCCCATTTACCTGGCATATTAGCTAGTGACTTTTCTCTTCACCTTCTGTCTCTCTCTCTCACACTCCTTTTCAGGCTATCTTTCCTTATATTATGTTCTCTTCATTGTTATTGTATTCAAACTTCCTTAGTGTCGACTTATACAGGCAACACAGTTTTTTTTGTTTTTTTTTGGTGGCCGTGGTAATTTTTAAAAGTAGCCAAAAAAAGCACCCCGCCACCCTTGAATTTTCACCTGTGACTGGATTTTCAAACAAGTCCAATTAGGCATGAAAACCACGAACCTGGCAACTCTGGTGTGACGAGACATGACTGTGACAAATATCGCAATAGTTAATGAGTGAGTGAGAGAAGCAGCGCACATCAGCAACACCAAATCGATTGACGGGTATTAAATCAGGCCATAGGCTGGTTTATGCTACAAATAGACCGATTCAGGGGGTCCATGTACCGATGTATTCACATCGTTTAGGTCTAAACCAGACTTCCGATTCAAATCGGTCATTTTTTACATCCCTAATATTTACATTTCTTATGAAAAGGTTTATGAACTGTTTATTACTGTGCAAAAGATGGTCCTTGTGTTGGCACCTTTATTTTTGAATTTAAAGAAGACATTTTATAGATAACTGTCATTAAAGATTGTTTAACATAAAACCTTTTGTTATTTGTTTAAAAATCAGTGTAACAATTTTTGTGAAATGCCGCGATAACAGTGAACCGATAACATTTCTTCTCATATCGCTGCAATTCTATCTACAACAAGGCTAAGGTAGCTTACCCCTGAACTCCAGGCCTCGGAGCTGGAAGGTTACAAGGCCATTGCCAATTTCAATAATGTGCACAAGAGCATTGAGGTAGTCGGAGGCCAAGATGAAGCAGTCACCAGTGCTGTAGTTTCCCCAGCGGCCCAGCAGCAGGTCTCCACACAGAGAGTGCTGCAGTGAGCGCGTCAAGTGTTCGTAAAAGATGGAGTTCAAGTTGTTGTCATCAGCACCTTTATGTAGATGAAAGAATTATTAAATGAAGAGCTAGGTAGGAAAGGAAAAATGGCAAAGCACAAAAACCTTATGAAGCAAAATGTGCCTTGTGATAATGCCACCTCACCAGGGTTGCGGTCAAGCTGTGTTGCCAGGCGCGTATTAGAGTGATCCACCCTTTTGGTACTGCAAATCAACCAATGCCAGGTTCAGTACAATTACATATATAAAACAATATAATGAAGCATGACATACACCTTGCAAGAAAAAAAATGCTGGAACATTTGGTTAGAAGCAGCCATAGACTTTCTCTCCAAAAGTAAGGGCTTACTTGTAGTCTCGCTCCCAGAACTTGACGGGGCGGGTGTAGGAGGTGACAAAGCCAGCACTGCCCAGCACAGGGTTAAGGGGAGTGGAGAAGAGGGCAGAGAAAACTGCCTGCACGAACAGCATGGCTGAGTCTGGTAAAATAGCGGCTGCTAAGGAACACATCAACTACGAGCAGCAGTAATAAGAGAAACATTCAGCCAGAACAAATACAGATGTTACTGGTCTCTCTATTCTGCTACAAACACTAATCAACAATTTCTGATAGTGAACATGAACATAATTATGATATACATTCTAGACAAAAACATCAGGTTTTAACACAAAACAAAATGGGTTGAGATCAGTAATAAGAGTTTAGGCAGCATTTTTAATTTCAATTTCCTTCCGTCTTTCTAACAGCATAGACATGATTCCAACAATTCTTTAATTTAGTAATAAACAGCTGGTCATTATTTGTTACTTTAGCCGTCTGCCATGACCATGCTAAACCAATAAAGACCACAGTAATAATAGGCTGGAGGATACGGGGCACCGCAAACGGCTGGGCGAAGGCATGGAAAGCAGAGCCCCAGGTAATCTGCCATGGGGCAATGTAGGTCAACACAAAACGCAGCTTATATAGCAGGTCCCACAGCTGCAGAGAGACATTTTAGGCCATTTTTAAATCACATTTTAAATACAGAACAAATCACCAGTTAAAGCCAACAAAGTAGGTAGGGGTGTAAAGGTACACAAATCATTATATGGTTCATAATTTTAGGACATCACTTTGGTACGAATTACAAGTGACAATAAAAGCAACAAAAATCTCAACTGGCTAAGTTTCTTTCCAAGTATTTTGACGACCATTTGAATTTGTTCCATTATGGCTGTATTAAAAAAAATTCAAAGCGAGTAGGATTGTAATACCACGGGTATCAGGATACTGCAAATCAATAGCCTGGCTATTATTGTCTTTAACACCAAATGTTTATTTGATAGAAGATTGAAATAATTCCAGTATTTTACAGCTTAACCATCAGCTGAATCTATAGTCCATGTAGAACTACAGCTGTCAGCAAAACACAGGGTCAAATTTGTGTTTTATTTATTTATTTTTAAATAAAAGCAGTGAATTAAACAACAGAAATTGTCAAATTTGAGTACTGAAACGTTTTGATATTTTCAATACTTGGTGTAACTCTACTTGTTAGTAGGGAGAGGCAGCAGGTACGCAATCAGGTAGCACTTTGCTAACAGTCAGCAATGCTTTGGTAATTTTTTTTTGTTGACTTTTTTGCAACACACATGCAGTGAACAGTCAAACAATGCAGACACACTGACCTTGTCTGATCTATTACCTGCTTTTGATTGCTGTTGGTGCAAGCAGGTGGGTCTCCTAGCTCCCGAATTATGATTTGCAGTCGACATAGTGTGACTGACAAGACTCCAATTAGTTATAATTAAGTATAGAATTTCATGACCCCAAGTTGCTAATGGCTTACAGCTGGCGGTTTCTTGGTTCCACATTACATTCATCAATCTGTGCACATACATTAGTATGTATTCTCTGTACTGCTGCATAACCCGAACAAAAATATCCACAACATAACAGTTTGGCACAAATACATGTACCGTTACATCCTTTAAAGTGGCAAATGTAATACGCATAAAAAAGTGATGTATCTCAACCTTGCTGAAGAAGATGGACATGAAGTAATAATCAAGCAGGAAGGTTTCAGAGAAGCGCGGATAGTCGAACTGGAAGAAGAGGACGGTGAAGCACAGGGTGACATACTGCTGGGAGGGCACGCAGAAAGATGAGCGGAGCAGTTTCATTCCAGCAACTGAGATGAACAGAGCTCGGCCACTGGACAGAAAGAGAAACATCGCTCATTAATCGTATTTTATCTAATCATTTTGTCCCCTTTAACGTAAACAGTTGTCAACATAGCTGACATTTTTATCAGAGTAAAAATAAGGGTTATGGTCCAGCAGCTCAAGATTAGTAAATAGGAAATGACTTTCATTTGAAGTGTGATTGTGAGAAACACATCATAAAGTGAATAGGAGGAGGTTCTTACTAAGTGCCAGATTTGTCATTCTGGCTGACACTGTGGGCCTCTGTGGTTAATGAGTTGAGCACAACGGCAGGGTAGATGAAATATTTCTCTACACACTGGAGCCAGGCATATAGCTTCTCAAACCACATCAGCTGAGCTGCATCTGTAACACAAGAATATTATACAGTAACCTGTTCTAAGCAAATACGCTTGTGTGCAGATGCATGCACATGTGTGTACTTACCCCGAACTTCAAACTGGCTGTACTCATGGGAGCGCAGCACAGGATGAGCCAAGCAAAACCAGGGCAACTGCTTGCGAAGTTGTGGCAGTAGGTAATGAGTGAGGAAGCCCACCACTCCAGCCAGAATATACAACACAAAACTGAGAGCAGGCTGAGGAAAAGAGAGTAGGGACCATTCAAAACACCAGCAACATCCCACTGCAACTATACAGAGACTCTACGTAGCAAGATCTTGCACATAGCCTTGATAATATTTACCAGAATTTCAGACTACACACACACACACACACACAACAATCCATAGCATTTCAGTTATTCTAACTAAACAAATATGAGAGGAATTCCAGGTGTTGACTGACCTGCAGAGCAATGAAGACTGTACTGGCACTGATGGCAAAGGTTATAATGGCCATGAGAGGACACATGACCAGGTCTGAATGTAAAATCTCCTTCTGTAATAGCAAATAGAACATGAGAAGGGGTCAAGTCTTTTGAATTACCCCACTGTGTGACTAATAAAGGAGTATCATCTTAAAAACCTAATAATCTCAGCAGTGGTAAGTAAAGGCGGTCACTTACGACAGAGTTGCGCAGTTTCTCTGGCAGAGGATCTTTAATCTCTAGTGGGGGCTCCTCAGGGGTTCGGCTCTCCAGCTCTGGGAAGAATTTGGAACGCACCAATGACCTACAGAAAGAACCAGGCAAAAATGATGAAGCGCACACACACATTAGTATTTGGTTGAAAGTGCTGTGTGATGGGTCTGGAAACTGACCATAGGATGGTGGGATCACTGCTTTGCCTGCTCAAGTGGTAGGATAAAGCAAGGAGGAGGCCACAGAATACAGAGAAGAGCACTGGTACATGCGCCTCTCCCCATGGACTCTTTGAAGTTAGACACAGAAAAGAAAAATAAGTGAAACAAATCCATAAGCTGAGTTTAGTCATAGTTAAGTCTCTCAGTTGTTTACTTACATTTATGGCACCTAAGCAAAATCCATAAACCAGAGCAGCCAACAACACACTCCTTAACAGGCTATAGAAAGAGGACAGGGGGCTTGTGGTTGCTGAAATACAAAGAGAGTTTTATAAAATATTTTACATTACATTACATTTAGCGGACGCTTTTATCCAAAGCAACTTACAATAGTGGGAAAGTACATGTGCGAAAAAATAATAATAGAGTTGTACTAGTATTTACTAGTACTAGTATACTAGAATTAACATTTGGATATCGAATGCTGGGTGCATATCAGTACTCATGGGGAGTATTTGGGATCACTAGAGCAGGTGCTCGTTGAAGAGCTCGGTTTTTAGGAGTTTCTTGAACCCAGTGAGGGACACCTCTGCTCTAGTGGTGGTAGGCAGCTTGTTCCACCATCTGGGAACTACTGAGGAGAACAGTCTGGATTGCTTTGTGTGAATGTTAGGCAAAGCAAGGCGACGTTCAGTGGAGGAGCGCAGCGACCGGGCAGGGACATAAGCTTTTAGGAGTGAGTGCAAATAAGAGGGAGCCTGCTCTGTCATCACCTTATAGGCGATCATGCAGGCTTTGTGTTTGATCCGGGCAGCAGTTAACTGAGCAGTGGGGTGACATGTGCCCGTTTTGGATGGTTAAAAACCAGACGTGCTGCTGCATTCTGGACCATCTGTAGTGGTTTAATAGCGCAGGCTGGGAGGCCTGTTAGCACAGCGTTGCAGTAATCGAGGCCTGAGATAACCACAGCTTGTACCAAGAGCTGAGTGGCATGTTGCGTTAGGAACGGTCTGATTTGTCTGATATTATAGAGCACAAAGCGGCAGGACTGTGCAACAGAGGCCACATGATGTGTGAATTTTATAATAAAACATTTTATAAAATATTTTCATCAGCAGAACAGTTATTACATAAAGTAAAAAATAATTTTATTCAAAGTAATGCATGTCAATTACATTACTAATTCAACAATATTTAATATAATGCACAAACTATAATCACAATACAGAACATTAGTATTTTTCCATAAAATGCAGTCTAGATCAGACTAAAAATGAGTTAAAATATTATAACTTCTTACCAGTTCCACCAAACACATGCATATCAATCTGCTCCAGCAGACACATGAGAAAGGTATTGACCTGAGGTAGTAGCCCAAACAGGAAGATGACTGGGAAACAGAGGGTGAAAACTGCAAATAAAGAAAAAAGTTGGAATATTTGTTTACTTTTTGACATTAAACACACACCACAATATGACAAACCTCCAAGACAGCATTGTGTTTGACACATCATCTCACCTATGAGCATGTCCCTGGCACAGAGCAAGAAGTGAGCAGAGAAGAAGGTGACTCCATAGAGAGAGAAGGGCTCTAAGCTGACGGAGCTGCTGGCCAAGTCAAAGACCCAGATGAGTGCACAGCACAAACAGAAATAAACTGGACGACTGTACACGATGATCCAGTTATGGCCCTGTGCAAGAATAATAAAGCATTTACTGATACTACTGTGGTGATTTCTGAGAGCAAGAACAAAATGAATCAACAGTGTTGTGTACTTACATGCATTGGGGAAGCTGCATCCGGCTGCACACTCTGTAAAAAGATATGAAGAAACATCAACACAAGTGATCAAACAAAAAAAAACAATCTTTCATACAAAAGAGCAGTCCTGACTTCAAAACCAAATTAACCAGCAATCTTGTGCTTTGGCTCACTTTCAGTAAGGAGTACTGGCAGCTGGCGATGACTAGGCAGAACTGGAAGACCCAGATATCCCTGAAAAAACCCTGCCGGAGCAGCAAAAAACCTAAGAAGGCCACCAGGCTGGCCAACACCACTGCAAAAACGTTCTCCCCAACCCTTCGATTCCTTCAACACAGACAGAAAGAGTCAACAGGAATAATGCCTGCAAAATGATGAATTAACTATAGATAACATCAAAGCAAAGGTTTTACTTTGAGCAAACCACAAAACACATCACAGACGCCTTGAAATTGTCCATGAAACTGAACAAAATGTCTCTGCAGTGTCACCTGTCTAATAACGCCAGCAAAGCAAGTCGGTCATAGCGCACTCTGAGCCACTTTCCTGGCAGCACCCAGAACCTATAGTATTGTTTTGGTTTGGCCTTCTCTTCAATCATCAGTGTGTTCTCCTGAGACTCATGCAGGGATTCGTGATCCAGGTCAAACTACAACGAAAGACAGAGAGAGGGGAATGTCAGAGGTGGACATTATGTAATGTCAGCATTAGAGATGGAACGATCGATCGGCTATGTATCGTATCGGACGATTTTTAATCAAAATATGCGATCGGCAATCGGCCGATATCTTTTGAAATTTAGCCAATCTCAAGATTTCTGTATTTCCAGCTAGCGTTTCATCAAGGAAGAGGAGCCCTCAGCGAACCACATCCTGTCAGGTCCCTGCAGTTCCTAGCTGAACCACTAGAGGAAAATACATACCCTTTTTTCGAAAAACAGACTAAAACAGCAGAACTCGCGAGTGGCTAAAGAACCTGGTTATGGTGTTCAGCTGCATGTGCGGATATACAGAATGTCGTCAGTCTGGCAGTTTTTTTTACCTTGTGTAAAAAAAAAAACATATCCAAGGCAATTTGTTAAATTTGTAAAATTTGTAAAGTCGACGTCCCTCGAGGAGGAACCAACACAGACATTTAATACTACTAATCTGATACGACACGAGTACACCTCGCGACTGAATACAGTGAGTATCAGCAAACAGCAGAGCGAGCACGGCTAACTAGCTTACTGTTTTTCATAATAATAATAATAATAATTCAAGATCTACATTGAATGGTTGCAGCTTTCGTTTTAAAACAAGGGTCTATGTTTAATAGGTGCACTTTGACTGATGTATTTTTTTCGTTTGATAATCATTAATGCTGGTTTAATGATTAGAATTGCAGTATTGTCTGTATCTGTATAATTTACAGGTTAAAGGTTTAATGATTTTAGTACTGACCTTTTACTTTAATTTAAATTTGATTTTAAAATAATTATACACTTAATGTTTGCAGTTTTTTCGTTTGTAAAATAACCCAGGATCTGCATTTAATGGCTGAAATTTTGCCTGTATTTCATTTACTGTATTTTTCGTTTTAAATTTATTAATAATCTAAATTTAATGACTGCAATATTGGCTGTATTTGTATGATTTAGGTCATTTACTGCTAATGTTTTTATAGATGTGATGTTCACATGAGTTTGTAATTAACGGCAATAAACAGTTTCGACCATATTTTGTCTTGCTTGTGCCAACAACTGCTCCTAGATTTGCGTGGCATATAGCCCTGCCCTCGATGGGTATCGGCTATCGGCCGATCGCGCTGAAAAGGGATCGGAAATCGAAATCGGCCTCAAAAACGCCGATCGGTCCATCTCTAGTCAGCATAGGACAGTGAAAAGTGACATCATTGACCAATGTGCTTGGACACAGAAAAATTTGACCTATGCAGTGAAACGCACACTAGTGAACACACTATGCAGTAACAGCAAAATGTGTGAGAAAATATTAGAATTGTTCACCTCAGGCATCTCCAAGGGCACCCTGCGCACCTGCATCCCCTGAAGGACCACAGGCCTAGGCTGCAGCATGGACAGTACTGGAGCCACGTCCTGTACATCCGTTGATGTAAAGCTAGAGGACTGCGACTGCCTCTCTCTCTCCCTACGAAATACAAGTTACTGGTCATCAATCAAAAGCACTGAACTAATACAGTACAGCCCCTGTAAATAGTGGCTTTTTAGCACAGGAGTTGAATCCTTTTTTGGTGACTTACTGCACTGGGTCCTCATAGCCTCCTCCTGCAGGTCCAAATGTATATGACCTTTTTATACCTAGGGAACACAAAAACTAATGAGACAAACTGCACCATTTAAATCACTCATACTCACTCACAGTATTAGGCAATCACATTGAGTAATAAGCAGCAAAGACATTTGCCCCATACCGCTCTCATCATAAAAGTAGTGCACTGCACCCTCTGAAGTGTCGTCAAATGTGGAAGCCTCATGTACTCCACTGCGGGGAAGTAGCAATGAGGAAGCAAACTGCAGGGCAGTGGGGAGGGCCCGGGCACGGGAATGAGAGGAGGTACGGGCTCTCTGGAGGTCCTGGAGGCTGGGTGGGGAACCCATGGCAGAGGGTGGTGGTGTGGGGTTGCTGCCTGCATTGTGTCTCCTGCGTATAGCCTGGGTCCTCTTCACGTTACTCACGGAGTCCCGTTTGCTCCCCTCCTCAGAGGCTAGGGCTGTAGGGTACAGGGTTAGGCACATGACAACTGATACATTACAATAAAATTATGTCTGAAAAAGAAGTGTACATGTTTTAAGCATTTTTAGGCTATAAAACAAGTGTAAATCTCTGAGCTCTCATTCACTTAGATTACAATTCATAAGAAAGAACTCAACACAACTTGAACATTTGGTACTACTTAGAAGCATTTACTGTATAAATACACCGAATACAATTAATAATAATAATAATAATAATAATAATAATAATAAAACAGAATTAGAATACAGGCTAAAAGCACAAAGTTTTATTTTATTATTTAAAGAAATACAAGCTCTTTGCATGTTTAAGGTGGTAGTAAGGCTCCTGCACATGGTGCTCCATGAGGATGATTGGGCTAAAAATACCTGCAGAGAGTGCAACAGGATTCATAAACCAAGAACAGGTGGTATAGTTCAGTGAATGTCTCGTCTGACGTGTGGAAAATGGGTTACAAAGCAGATGTTAAAAGTATTGGGTTTGCATTAGCGTGCCCAAAGGCAATAGTCTGAAGGAAGTAGCTGAATTTGCAGGTGTACTGAAGCGCACAGTGATCTAGGTCTACCAGCAGTGGCAAAATTCCCAGTCTTCATTAAATTCTCATCAGAGTTGTGGCCAATAACACACAAGCCTGAAGGCCTCTTGCATGCCATTCTCCTCCAAAAATTCATGATATACTGCACTTCCCTGTGGAGTGTTCTTTCAGAAATTGGTTGTAAAAGACCTGTGTTGACTTCATGAAGCAATTGTTGCCTGGAAGCTAGGGCTGGGCTATAAACCAAAAATTTACCGATACCAAAATTTATGACAATAACCGACGTCATTTTGCCCATGTCGGTATTTTCGGTATCTTAAAAAATTAAAAGTCGTTTTGTCCTTTTTGGTGGCAACGTTCATGTCCCTTTAAGATGCTGCGCCGATATATGAGCGATGTGACATGCTGCGACAAATATTATTACCCGTTTTGCTCCATAGAGTATTATAAGATAACATCAGCCAGTAAACTTAGGAGTCATCTCAAACTACATTTTAACCGAGCAGTCCAGCATGAAGGTAAGTCAGTTAACTCAACAATAACAGTCTTTTGACACAACAGTACAACATAGGCTGTACAATAAGTCACACAATATCTAACATAGTTATCTACAATGTCCAACATGTCATAATTATATAAATAATAATGTCATGTGTTATATATGTTATATAAAACATGTCAATTATATAAATAT
Source organism: Crenuchus spilurus (assembly GCA_036984385.1). Classification (NCBI taxonomy): domain Eukaryota; kingdom Metazoa; phylum Chordata; class Actinopteri; order Characiformes; family Crenuchidae; genus Crenuchus; species Crenuchus spilurus. The sequence continues at coordinate 88,660 of BRDA01004020.1, read as the reverse complement.
TAGACTTTGTAAACTGCACATATGATTAAGCCTCATACATCGTTAGATATTGTACAATTTATATTGTACTGTTGTGTCAAAAGCTGGTTACTGTCATTACTAAGCCTTTCAGAGACCTACAATTATTTTTGTGGCCTATGTGCAAAGTTCTTATGAATAGATGCAACATCAGAAAGCATATTGACCGTAAACATACAAACCAGGAGCTTTTTGATGTAAATTCTAAATCCCACCTCAGGAATGAGAGTGTCTTGATGAGGTTAATGGTGTCTTTTCTGTCCAAGACATTTTCTCCATTTATTTATGCTTTAAAGTTAAAGTGGTAATAAAAAGGGAATTGTACCATCAATATAACTGGCTGTGAAGTATTTATGTTGGCCTAACACATTCTGTATTTTTGGGGTATGTCTGTATTAGTATTATCGTCCATTTATCGTTATCGAGGTGAACTGCTCAATATATCGCAATATTGATTTTAGGTCATATCGTCCCAGCCCTACTAAAAACAAAGTTTTATTCACAAGCAGTGAAATCTGCTGGCAGTCCCTGTCTGATACACTACTTGCTTCACACTATGGCAATTGACACGGCCAAATGCAATCACTCCTTTTGCCAATCATTAACGTCGGCTTTGTGACCAATTTTCCACACTGAACAAGACATTCATTGCACTGTACCACCTCAATCTATGAATCCTGTCACACCCCACAGGTATTTACAGCCTGAACATCCTTGAGCAATGGCGTCTACAGGAGCCTGAAGTTACAACCTTAACTGCACAAAGTGACTAATTTTTCCACCCCAGGGAGCTTACATTATAAACACACACATTTTGGATTGCAACATTACAAAATCTGTGCATCAAGACACCAGGCTCGAGTCGACTGATGGCAGCATCAAAAACAAATTAAAAGATTGAACTACTTTCACTAAAGTAAATATTTGTTTGTATATAAATTTGCTATATAATATGAAATTTTTCAATGCACAGTCCATTCCCTATATAGGCACTAAAAGTTTTTTTATGGTCCGTTTAGCTTGCTAAACAAATAAAGCCATTATACACTCTACCTCACACAGAATGTCTTCATTTGACAAACAAGAACAAGGACATATACATCAAATTTTAAAAATAAAAGCACGTTGGTTTTACAATATCCAGCCATGTTCTGATAAAAGTTGCCTTAGGTTAAGATAGTAAGCTATAGCAATTCCATTATTATAACAAGAAGCATTTTATAGGCTACAAATCAGCAATTTAACCAGACTACAGCAAACAATATCAAACTGCAGCAAGAACCACACCAAGAACAAAGGTCCAAAGTTCCAGACACAAAAACTTGCTCTTCATAGAACTCAGAGAAGTGAAAAAGGTTTGAAAGCCCAATCTGTTAGATGAAAGAAGGCACACTCACTTACATTCTACTATTAATAGTCCAAATCTGGTTTCACAACAAGCTATCTGTATTTATAAAAGGTAAAAAACAGATGTATGATCTATGCTTTACATATGTAGGCATTTTTTGACGCACCAAACGTGTGCCGTGCTGCATAGCGAGCTGTATTGCCACATGTTGCTGTTGCTTGTTTCAGACTCTCCCTGTTCCACTTCTCATTTCATTGGCCTGAAGACATCTACGGCAAACTAAAACTATGCCTACATCCCTTATTTTAGACAATTACTTAATCTAAATTGTAGATTTCCATGAATCGATCAAACAATGGTAACAGGACACATGGCAACACATGAACTTGGGCAAGTGAGAACATAATGCTGCTTACCTCCTCCAACTGCCCCTTCCTCCAGCAGCTCTCCTGCTCTCCAGCCAGTCTGGTTCCCTGCCCATGAGCCCCCTAGAGAATCCAGTCTGTGATGAGTTCTTGGGTAGGCCTCTGAATGCCCTGTGCGAGCTTCCAAATCAGACTTTGAGATGGTAAGGGGACGTGGGGCTGGAGTGGAAGAGGATGGTAATGGCAAGAGAGTTGAAGCCAGAGTGACTGTGCTAGTGTGTCCACCACCAGCCCCATCCATGCTGAGCACCCTTGCATGAGTCTTTGCGCTAGCTGTGCTGGCTGAACGTTGAGCACTGCGGGAGTGAGAGGGCCCTACTGAGTCTGCCTCACCTTGGCTAGGCAGCTGAGGAACTGAGGGGACAGTTGGGGAAGCAATGCCAGCGTTAGCTATGTCAGGGGAGTAACAGGATGTGGATGAGCTCGAGTCATCCTCATCATCGTCATCTTCATCGTCTGAACTGAAGCGGCGTTGAGAGCCCAGGCTGGACCCTGCACTCATGTCGCTGCCATCGTCCTCATCGCTGGAGTCCTCAAACAGGCTCTCGCTGTAGGCTTTGGCACCCAGTCGGCTACGGACAGGAATGTAGTCCCTACGCTGACCACGGCTGTGGCCATGACGTCGGCGGTATGAGCCACAGTCAAAACTGCTGCTGCCAGCAGTGCCACGTTTGCGCGGGGCTTTCCTGCGACCAGGCCGATGGCCCACACTTCCCCCAGCACGCAGGAGCTTCAAATCTTTGGGACGCACAACCTGCTGCTGCTGAGCCTGCAGCGAAGGGGGATCAGTCAGTAGATAAGGGGGGGAGGTGACGGGAAGGGCTGGTTCAGAGCACACCAGCCCCAGAGCCAGCCCTGAGGGCACAGAACTGGCCTGTCTTGGAGGGGGTAGAGGGGGTATGGGGATGCCCCGGTCCAAGTCGCAGGTCTCTGAGGGACCACTGCTAGAGGGGGATGAGTCCTGAAGAGTTGAGAGGGGTGGCTGTGCAACATCTGCAGATAAAGGTGGCACATCCTCCCCTTCCACAAGAGTTCTGTCCAGGCCCTGCCCAGAGGGGAGCTCTTTGGAGGGGGAACGCAGCAGCTCACTGTCAGAAAGATCATCTGTATCACTGCCTCCCAGGAAGGCAGGGTCCTCTGGCTGCTGCCGGGTGGCCTGACCCTGAGCCGGTACTGTAGAGGCAGAGGCAGGGGCAGGGTTTCTTGGCTGGCTCAGAGAAGGGCTCTCCAGCTGTGTAGAGTCCGTCTTCTCACTGCGGTAGCTGCTCACTGTGCTGAGAGTCTCTCGGTCAGTGGCTGCACCACCACCGCTAAAGCAGCTGTCTGTGGAGCCGGCGGCCAGCGCCACCCCGCTGCGGCTGCCTGTACGATCAGCACCAGGGGCAAAGGTGACCGGGTCAAGGCCTAGACCCAGCAAGTTCTCGCTCAATTCCTCACTTAAGCTGCTTTTGATGAGAGGGCTGAGAGGAGCATCACCCAAACTTTCAGACTCAGCTGAAGGGCCGAGGGGGGAGTAGCCTCCAAGTGGGTGATCCTCAGTGCTCCGCTGAAGCCGCTGCTCCTTTGGTCCCTCTGCATTTCTACTCGTTACTAGCTCCTTCTCTTCTCCATCTTCCTGGCTGGAGGGGGAGGGGGGTATGGAGGGACAATCTGTTGGCTGTAGGCTTCCAAAAGGTCCACCCACTCCCATGAGTGCAGGGAAATCCCCCGCCAGGGCTGCAGTCAGACATGACTGAACTACACCATTTGTTCCTATAGGGTCACAGACAGTCACAATGGATATTGCTCTTTAATTGGGCAGCTGACTTTGGAACAGAAGCACTGCAATTCAGGCTACATTTAAACTGTAGTGTAGTTGTTTTCATATCCTAGTGCTGCAGTAGGCTCCTGTGCATATTTATCATAGCTATGGTTAGTTAATCAACTGCTTAACTCAATCAGGTTTGTTACAGCAGGCAAACCACTAGATCAGCTGTACTTCAGGGTCATAGATGAAAACCACTGCCAATAAACAACCATGCAACAAGCAGTAAGCAGTTGTTAATCTAGTAAAGTGGTAATGATAAGTCTTACTGATTGCATCCTGAGAGTTGTGGCGAAGGACTTCTCTGTGTGTAGAGGATGCATGTTCACCGACCTGCTCTCGTATCAATTCTTTGATATCTGGAATGAGAGCAAAAGGGCAAATTTGTTTCACTTTCATTGTGGAAGAAAGGCAGATATGAACAAACTGAACAGCCACTGTAAATGAAGCAAGAGGAAATGCTCAACAGAAGTACTGGCAGGTTGAAAAAAATGCAAAATATTTAACAAATCATCCATGAGATCTACTTTGATTTAAAAAAAAAAAAAAGACAAATACATAAAAATATATTACCCTTTAAGCCACCTGGATCTTCAAGTTGTGGCAAAAATTCCTATGAAAAAAAATAATAATAATAATTTGAACAATTTAGAGACACACAACATAGAAAATTACAACACTCATTTACATGAAAAGTGCTCTTATCCAACCGTAAAGAACATTTAGGCATAACTCTTACCGACACTTGGTTAAGTCCAAACAGGGAATGCTGAGAACTGCAGCGCACAGGAGGTGTTGAATTTACCTTCCTAAACACTGTCATCTCCACACCTCCCCCACTGTCCCTAGGGAATGCACACAGCAACAGGAGCTCAATACTGACCTACACATAAGGCCTGCTGGACAACTTGAGCTGTCTGCTGTCTTTAAATCCCCAAATTACCATCCAGTTTCAAAAGGCCAATATACTAAAGGCACATTTCCCCAACAATTAAAATCTAATCATAATTGAAAACAAACAGGAAGTTTTGCATAATCGTAAGTGACATTTTCAATTTTTCATAAGTGAAAAGCAAGATTAGCATTTCTGCTGAAGTGTACTTATAATGTTAAGCAGGTAGTTAAATAAACAGCAACAGCAGCTTTACAGTAGCCAGTTAATGAGGTAATGGCTTGCTTAATAAATGTTGGTGGACAAACACAGATGTGTACCTGTGTTGGCTGCCATCATGAGCACCAGATCCATCATCACCCTCCTCCAGTCTCTGGGGGTCTGTGGTGAGTGAGGCCTGCCTCTTCTCCACGATCTCACCCAAGTCAAACATGGCATGCAGGCGAAAATTCACCACCTTTATAGCAGTGAAGAAAATAGCCACTACAGCACAATATGCTCCTGCTACCACTAAATTGGGCGGCAGGGCCTGGGGAGAGAAAGAGTAAATAACATTAAAGGGGACATATTATGGAAAAAATACTTTTTCACTATTTTAAGACCTATATTGGAGTATCTGAAGTGCGTACCAACCCACAAACTGAAAAATATCCAACTAATAATGGCAAAAACATGCACTTTTATCTTTAAGTGAGATCTCAGTTTTTTAGTGCTGCTGTGGTCTGTGTTTTGGTCATGTTGTGTTATGTTGGCTGTGTTGCAGTGAGGTTGTTTTTATAGACTAAAATAGAGCTAAAAATGTGTGGGGGACAGTTTAGCTGGGGTCTTCAGTATGACACTGAAGTGAATTTCTTATTCAACAGTGTCTTATTCCAACTTTCCATTCCACCTTAAATGAGGCAGCAGTGGTATAATATGCATATAATAACTGGGAACTGCTTGGAACTCCGTGTGTGATGGAGAAAGCGAAAGAGTCAGAGAAAGAGTGAGAATAAGAGCAACAGAGTTTTAGAATTCTCTGTTCCACCTTAAATGATGCTGGATTAGGGTAAACCAGGCAGTAGAACCTGAATGTAACTGCTGCACCATTTAAGGTGGAATGGAGAAAACTGAGTAAGACAAGTGAAAAAGCAGCTCTCTTCTGCTTTGTTTTGTTATTGCAGACAAAAATTGAGTTACTGATATTTTTGTTTATCTTTAATCAGGATAGATTACTGATTATTATTGACTTAAGTTGGCATTACACTGTTATAATGTTAATGGCTGAGGGAGAGAGAAACAGTGAGGACGCAACAAAATATTGTTTTCCTTTTGACTGAGCACAAATACATACATATAGTATGTATACAGGATAACTATTAGTGTGTTTTGCACTGTTTGTATGTTACCTGGATTGTCTGTGACACAGCAGCAAAACTAATAAAAATTCCAGGTGGTATATCATCTGCTACTACTGTCTTCTGATCTACTGGCATTATACGTGCATCTTTTCCATCAAGCCAAAAAGCCCATGTTCATACTATTAGCTTCAGTTTTTTTTTTAAATATGTAGTGGTGCACATTTATGGGCAACTTAAAAAAATTGCCTAGATGGTATCACACTTCTGACACTGTTTTTACATAACACAGTATCTGCCAAGTCAATTACAAGTGTTCCACGAGTTTAAACATGTGATCTAAAAAGTGACTGGTTAAACCAGTGCTGCTTCAGTTTTATTAATGATAATGAAGACATGTTCCTTTGATAAACACTCCACTTTTCAAACTCTAACTCAGTGTTGTTTCAGTTGTCACTGCTGAAGAGTTGATAGACATGAAATGGAAGTTTAATTTCATTGCATAAACACTCCAGTTTTCATGTTGCTTTTTTTCTTCAGAAACAGAAAATGTCAGAAGTCAATATCTTACCAAATACTAATTTGTGGAAACATTTATGAAATTGATTTTTATTCACCAGACTACTAAATCATTGTAACTGTACTTTTACCTGCAATAACATAAACCAACTTTTTCTGCATGTAAGTATTTTCCATTTATTCACAGCTGCAAGAACACGGCTATCTGAAGTTATTCAGGTATCAGGAATTCAGCATTACAAATGATGCTTGTGGTTTTTAAAAATAAATAAATAAATTATCATACACTACGTTAAGGTTGTTGCAGATTCATGCACTGGAGAAAATCTGCAAGATGCAATAGCAGCACATCAGCTGACTCTCAGCTTTGGTTTTGCTTGCAGGCTTAAAAGCAGGAAATATGTACCAAAGGCATTCACAACAGCAAAATGACTGCATACGACAACCATCCATGCTAAGCCACACCGAGTGAAGGAATGCCACAGATTGCAGGAGAACATGTTGGGTTTGTCCACATACCTCAATTACCTACAAACCAGCATCTAAACTTTTTAACCAGGTGATATAATGACAAATCAGTGTCCCAAGTACTTTTGCTGATTTATTTCCATTTGATTTGACAAGACTAAATTTCAGACTAAATACATTTTAAAAGAATGGCTCAAAACATTTATTAGGATAGAACCTATTTCATAATAGATATGACTTAAGGCAAGCAGTATAATTAGCTAATTGGGACGTAATCTTAATGATCCCTATATGTAGTTGATCAGGCAAGACATTTAACTAATTGTGCTAACATACACATTTGAATGACTATTGAACAAACATTAAATAAACATCTAAACAGTCCAGTAGTTCTCATAAAAAGAACTATAAATCCAAACATTCCCATATTTGCATCCAAGTTACACAGACTAGTCAATTTGGTTTATGACTTTCTGTAAACTATTAAAAATAATAAATCTTCACTTTTCAGGAAGATGACTACTATTTACAAAGCAGTCCTGAGTTACAAGATTGATTTCAGATCAGATTCCTCTACACAAATACTCTCATACATACTATGATGCTTACTAAACTGAAAAGTTTTATAAATGTTTCTGATTCACAGTAAGTCATACCACATCAACTAATCTGTGAGAGACCCGAGTAACGTTTTAACCATGATTTTGTACAGAAACAACTGGGCTATTTGGGTGACTATGGGGGTTGGGAATGTGACATCCCATAGTAGGAACTTATCAATTTTTGTCATTTAAATTGCTCACAGTTGCCATCAGACTAGCTAAAGTCTACTGAATTACCACTTTGGACTATTTTTCCCCCCAAAACTGTAGTGAAGTGAAAACTGCAGTACACTGACAGATAAAATTAGCTACTTCCACATTTGTTACAAGCTTCAAATGCTCTACAATTTCACATCAGTAGAGTAGCCTATATGCTCCAGCCAAATGCAAACAGCCCACAGAATTATACAGCCTTTCAGTAAGGTCAAACTTCTACCAAATATCATACAACGTTACAAATAAACAAAACACATGTCTGTTCAAAAGATCTTTATTTTAGGCTTTATTTAACTTAACCAAATTATATTCTGCTGTCGTTAGAGAGTACTGTACTCAGTTACCCAAGTCAGCAAAACAGCAACAAGAAAATAGGCTCTCTCTAAATAATTGTAAGAGGAGGTATGCTACTACATCTGGTATGCTACTACATCTATACCACAATGAAATCAAGACACTGTGTGCATAATCTAATCCATAAAGGCTATCAATGTAAACAACAGACAGTAAGGAGGATCAATGCAGAATGTTGTGACGTTGATTCCCAAGTCCTATTGAGCTCAAGTGTATGTTACTTTCTGCACGTGCATACATTATACCATCTGTATTTTTGTGAATTTTCAACTTGTATGCATGTTCAAGACAGCATGTATTTGAAGTAAAGTGAACGTATTCTGCAAAATATTACAAAATAAACAACTGATTTATTTAGCACAAGCCACTGGCAAATCATTCTCTAAAATAAGTCAAATAAAATACAAGTGCATGATAAAATATTACAAGTGCTTAACACTATTAATGAAACATTTATCCCTTATGGGTAAAATAATATGAGTAAAGACAATAGCCACACTCACCATGTACAGAAGAAATGGGAAGGCCAACAGGAATATCCAGAGGTAGAGGTGGAAGCAGTTGGAGAAGGTGCTCTGATGGGGGTCAACATACCAGCCTCCAGTCAGGGAGGCCCACACACCCTGACGCAAAATCTGTAGTGCTTGAGAGCCCATCTTTATCTTTAAGATGAGATGATGCAATCCAGGACTGCCTCCAAGCAGATAAAGTCCTCTCAAAGTGTTTGCAGTAGTGCTACCATTGGTGACCACAGCTGGACGTTCATTAATTTCTCAAACAAGGCTGTCCAACAATTACCAATGTCTGAGAACTGACAAGAGTGCTAGTCTGCGCTCTGTGTAGACAGACGAATTTACATGTTTCTGCAGTAGACCTTTTACACTTCAGTTTATGAAAGGTTTTTGGCACAATTCTGACTCAAGGACTGCATGAAAACATTCATCTTATCAATAAACATGGCATCGTCCCGTTTCTTGACAGTTCTCCAGCAAACCGAAACATTCATCAATAAATAGAAAGGTCATTCTTATAGAAACCTTCAAATGAACAAGGAACTATGAATTTATCATAGTTTATCATATCATAGAAGGAACTTGATACAGACCAACAGTGATGCTGAGGTGTGGGACATCTGAAAAACACCACACTGATTCAGATTATTCAGGAGTGATAAGCAACAAGAAACTATTCTTAGTGAGATGCTGTAAATGTTCAGTAGATATGCTTTGGAAAGCCCTCAAGACAACTGGGTTTATAGATTTCTAATTAATTTTCCCACTGTGACTGACTCACTATCCTAGTTTGGGTATAAATAACAGATTATTTAGTTTTTAAGACTCCTGAGATGTTGCTCATTATTTTCAGAGCAAAGCTGGAAACCTGATCCAAAGGTAATTACATCAAAGCTTGTTAGTGGTGCTTCTTGGTGAAGATATAAATACAAATTAACACTATTTTACCTGAATGTGAGCTTTAAAGCCACCACGTCCACACAGAAGTAAGGCTATCTCTCTTCTCAAACTAATTTCAGTTATAATAAAGGACAATATCAGAAATGTCTTTCAGATGAGCAAACGAATTAAATATTAGCTACTCCGACGTCAGTTACTGTAAACAAGCAAAGACTGCGTTAACTTCAGGTAACTACAGGGATTAGATATAGTTTAAGAATTCCAGTTAAAGTAATTTATCCTCGTTTAACTTCCCAGCATTTACGGTATCAGCTACAATTACCTACGAAGCACCAAAACCAACATTCAAATCAAAACGCAGCCTGTTTGTTTGGTAAGAAACCTTCCACGACACTGCTTTTCTGCCGTAGTTCTCATTGAATTCGTTCAGAATGCCTCTTAGCCATTACCTTATTTAGCTTAGCGACATTCACTCGCAGAAATGGGGAAATGATTCGCTTTTTGAGTCCAGCTTAAGAGAAAATGCTTATCGAGCTTTCCTTATAGGCCCTGACAGCTAAACAGGCAAATATCAGAACATAAAACAGTCAGGTTTAGCGTCAAAAACACAATTTAGCTAGCGTGTCGGCTAATGAACGAATAGTAACGTCCATTAGCTGTATATCATTATGCTAGCGAGGCCACTTTACACGGGATCACGTAGCCGTAGCTCGACACAAACTAAATCACACTCGTATCCAGCATTGTGTAGACAATTGGAAAAATGAAGAAAAAAATGTTTTACAGCTTTCCGTAAATCCTGCGGCTCATTTCATAGCTGCTGTTATTTTCTTGGCTCGCTAGCTCGACGGTTAGCAGCTGACTGATCATTGTGCTGTATGGAGCCAGGCTAGCCTGCTAAATCTGTTGAGCTGGCAGCAAAGCCATTGAACTACACAAATATCGACATAACCGCGAAGAAACACATCACGACAAACATACGCAGTTATTTATGTGTTAATCCTTGTAGTCATTTCTCCATGTCCAACTGCACAGTGTTGGGTAAATCGTCCCAAATCTCGTCTCTCAACCTGCTAATAACTTCCACTGCCGAATTCGTCCATTCACACAGGTAGTAAACGCCCACTGACAGGAAGAGGACAACGGCTAAAGTAATTGGTTAAAAAGCGAGTCTGTCACGCACGCCACCTCTGATTGGCTGTTTCAGAAAACCCGCCTCTATAAGCAGCGCTTTCCTCTCGAAGCTGTTATTGGTCAGTTCGCTAATCGATCATTAAAAAAAGCAAACGATACCTGGTTCAAGATGAATTTTTTTTACAGTGCAACATTAAAGAAATGTAAGTTAATTTTTTTTCAAAAAGGTAAACTCATTTTATATTCATTACATTACTCATTTGGCTTACAGTGCATGAAAACCCAGTAAATTACTATTCAAACAGTATCAACATTTTAAAAAGGCTTGAAATATGTCACTTTACATGTAATTCAGTTCATTTCATTTTGATTAATTGTTAGAATATTTATACAACGTGTACAGTTGCAGTCAAAAGTTTTGACACACCCTCTCATTCAATGTTATATTTATTTTTATTCCCCACATTCACATAAGGAATCATGTAGTAAACTTAAGTGTTAAACAAACCAAAATATGTTTTAGATTTTTTAAAGTAGACACACAACTGATGTTTCAAACACATTAAGAGGGTAAGAAATACAAGTAATTGCTTTTGACAAGGCACAGCAGTTAACTGAAAGCCATTCCAGGTGGCTACCTCATAACGCTGACTGAGAAAATGCCAAAAAAAATGCTGGCATCTAAGCCAGAGGTGCCAACTTTGAAGAATGTAAAATATAAAACATATTCTGGTCTGTTTAACACTTGTTTGTTTACTAAAAAATTCCATATGTATTTTTTCATAGTTTGGATGACTTTAGTATTAATCTACAATGCAGACAATTTTGAAATAATGAAAACCACGGAATGTCCAGATGGTGTGTCCAAACATTTGACTGGTACTGTGTGTTCCAACAGTAGATTTACAGATCAGAATCCAGTCCACTATGAGTCAGTTGAGGATGACAGCGGCAGGAAAAACATCCTAAGAGAAAGGGGAAGAACCACACAGAGGAAGTTAGACTGAAACCAGCCCTCCCTTAAACTTCAACAGTTATAGGAGGAATACAGTGTTTACAGTATTAGACAGAGACACTTTGGTTTTACTTTCAGCATTGTTTTCATAATGAGAATTACATAGAGAAAGAGTGGATTTAGAATTATGTACTGTTTTCTGTCTCCTTTATAGGCAGCAGGTGGCAGTCTCATCATTCTATAGTTTTGTATTATTTCGCACTCAGCCAACACAAACTGCTCTTACACTGTAAAGCCATGACTGAATGTTTATTCTTCTTCAGGTTTATACCTGCCTTCTCCATTACTGTATATTTTTAGAAATGTCATAATCTGCTTGAGTTTATATGCAATTCCCTCATGTGTGCATGCTTAAAAATATCTCCTACACTCCCAGTTGCAAATCCCATCAGGAATTCGAAAAAGTACATGGGGTGTGCAAACTAAACACCAGATGAATCACTAATTTTTCATGAGCTGGAGCAGCCGCTGTCATTTCCGCATCACATTATATAATAGAGTAGAATTGTCCATCATAGACTGACTGTACAGTCATGCATCATAAATGTGAATATCATTAAACAGTTAATTTTTGTTCATAATTTAATTTAAAAATGAAAAGTAATATGTTATTCATTACATGTTGACATGGTGTTTGGTTGAATGTTGATCAGCATGGCTTTTAGCTCAGAAACCCATCATCTCAATTTATTTTTAATATTTAATTTCAAGTTTGAGTAAATTGCTATTCAGTCACAATATCCTATTTACTTGTGTACTTTTTATTTATATTATAATTGTATTTATTATGTTGGCACCTAGAGGATTCCTCCAACAAAATCTCATTGTTTTGTGCAATGACAAAAATATCCATCTACTAGGGGTGTGTATCTGTCCAATAAACGACGATCCGATATGCATCTCGATTCATGTGGCACGATACGATTCAGAAACGATATTTTAAATTGGACCGATTCGGTTAGATTCGATTCAGTATGATTTTGATATAATTCGGTTCAGTATAATAGGGTATGTAATAATACGAGTTTTTTTTAAACATAAGTTAATACTAAAAATGTGTTTTTGCTTGCTTTCAAATAGATTAATGAAATACTAGAACTAGTATAGTTGTATTTGGCATGTGAATTCAGAAACAGTAAAATACTGTCACGTTGGGATGTGGTACCTGGGCTCCAATGTTTTAAACAAGTCCCCAAAGCCCTCATTCTCTACCACACAGTATGGTCTTAAGTCTTTGACAATGAACCGGGCTATTGAAGCCGTTATTACTTTGGTTCTAGCTTAGTTATGGTTGAGTTTTGGTTGGAAGAAGTCCTGTTTTTCTGTGGGGCTAGCGGTGCTTTGCTAGCGTCCTCATCGCCACTTTCCTCATGTCGTCTCGCCAAATCTTTTCCGCTCTTCATTTAAAGACCAAACTTCTTCCAAACTTTAGATTTTAAGCTCGGCAGAGCGTTGTGTATATGTGTGTCGGACACGTTGTTCTTTCAAACGTGACTGACAAGTATCGCAATAGTTAACGAGAGACGAGGGTTGCCCGGTCCAGCAAAAATCTCCAGCCCAAAGTCAGTCTGAAACCCTCCCTTCATAAGCTTGAACTAACTCAAAATATTCCTGTCGCATGTTTGAAGTAAACGGCAAAACAACTATGAGTGTATGACTTACTATTTTGTTTATAAGGGATTTATTATGTCATTAATATTATGGTAACATTAGTGTTTTTTAGTTATTTTATAACAGTTTTATATCCAAGTCAATAACATTTAATAGTAACAATTAGCAAAAAAAAGGAACTGACTTCATTTCACATATGCAGTATTTGCAATATGCCTTTTCTCATCATTAGGAACACTTTTAATCCATTCTATTAAAGCTTTTTCTTTTTCCCAGTCCTTGCAATACCCATATTTCCCCCGTTTACCTGGCATATTAGCTAGCAACTATCTTCTCTTCATCTTCTGTGTGTCTGTCTGTGTGTGTATGTGTCTGTCTGTCTCTCTCTCTCTCGTTTTCACACTGTACTTCCTTATGTCGTTATGTTCTCCTCGTTCTTATTGTTGCATTTAATCTTCCAACACCCACTTTTCTTGTTGTTTTTTGGCAGCCGCGTAATTTTTAAAAGTAGCCCAAAAAGCCGCACCCGCCTCGCTTGAATTTTCACCCATGACTGGATTTTCAAACAAGCCCAAATTGGCGTGAAAACCGTGAACCTGCGGGCGAACAGCAGAAGCACATCAGTAACACCAAACCAATTGACAGCTATGTAATCAGGCCATCGGCTGGTTCATTTTACACATAGACCGATTCAGGGGTCCATGTACTGATACACTCACATCGTTTAAGTCAAAATCGGTCTTCCAATTCAAATCAGTTCTTTTTTACACCCCTACTATTTGTCTGTCTGTCTAATCTATCTATCTGTAAGTATTTTGTACCACTCAGAATACAACTGTCATAGTCATCTATTTCAATTATGCATTTAATTTGGAAATCAAGGTTCTATAGTCTTGAGGAAGTGTGGAGAGACAAATTTTAATTAATTAATACCTGAAGGATATTTTTTATTCTAGGGACTTGTGTGTTATTTTTTATTTTGATTTAAATCTCAATGCATGTAAGAAAATTGGACCAGGTCTGTTACCTGCATTTAAGAAATATTGTAAGGATCAGAAAAGTCTTTGCCTGTTACTTTTAGGATGAATTAAAAAAAAGTTTTAACTTAACAATAGGTACATAATAGTGGGTCAGGATATATTTCTGAACTTGTAACAATGTATACAAATGCAAGGTCACTCATGTCTTCAAGCCAAAGACTGTTGGCAGTCCCCAGGACAAGGAAACATCAATGGAAACAAAAAAGAATACTTACACTGAAGAGAACTAGGAGGTCAGCTAGTGAACACATTAAGGATCGACAATACCAAGCAAAGTGTTGAAGCAAGTGCTTAGCTTATACAATCTGGTTAAACTGGAGACAATAAGATACAGCTGTGCTGTGAGTCATGTGATGAACCCGATCCTTCCAGGGATTCTGGGTGATGTTTTTCTCGTGAGGCTGGATTAATAAAAAGGAGATCATGTGACAGGTGGTGTGTCAAAGGATCCTGGGAGTTGGAGTTCATACAGAGTCTTAAACTAGGGGAACATGGGCTAAAGGACAAGATGCAATATGGCTTTCATGAAAGTTCTCACAATATTAGTAATGGTGTTGAACGTCGGAGGACGTTCCTCCAACTTAAGAAAATATTCTTCAACATTGAACGTTAGGGAAGTTTTTTTCAGAATACAGGTGCATCTAAAAAAATGTAAAAAAAAATGAAAATATGATCGAAAATGTAATTTTTTTCTGTAATTCAATTTAAAAAAGTGAAACTTGTATATTATATAGATTCATTACACAAAGAATGTTTATTTCAAGTGTTTCTTTCTTTTATTTTGATGATTATGGTCTACAGCCAATGAAAACCCAAAAGTCAGAATCTCAAAAAATTATAATACTGTGAAAAAGTTCAATATTGTAGACTCATGGTGTCACACTCTAATCAGCTAATCAACACAAAGCACCTGCAAAGGTTTCTTAAGCCTTTAAATGTTCAGTCAGTCTGGTTCAGTAGGCTACACAATCATAGGGAAGACTGCTGACTTTACAGCTGTCCAGAAGGCAGTCATTGAAAACCTCCACAAGGAGGGGAAGCCACAAAAGGTCATTGCTAAAGAAAAAATGTGGTATAAAAAAGAGCACAAGCAACAGAGATAACCGCAGCCTTGAACAGATTGTCAAGAAAAAGCGATTCAAGAATTTGGGGGAGATTCACAAGGAGTAAACTGCTGGTGGAGTCAGTGCTTCAAGAGCCACTACTCACAGATGTATTCAGGACATGGCCTACAACTGTCACATGTTGTCCTTGTGTCAAGCCACTCATGACCCAGATACAATATCAGAAGCATCTTACCTGGGCACAGGAAAAAAAAGACTGGACTGTAGTTCACTGTTCCAAAGTCCTGTTTTCAGTTTAAAATAAATTTTGCATTTCATTTGGAAATCATGGGTCCATGAGTTTGGAGGAAGAGTGGAGAGACACACAAGCTACTTGAGGTCTCGTGTGAAGTCTCCACAGTCAGTGATGGTTTGGGGAGTCATGTCATCTGCTGGTGTTGGTCCACTGTGTTATATCAAGTCCAAAGTCAGCGCATCCGTCTACCAGGACATTTTAGAGCACTTCATGCCTCCTGACAAGTTTTATGGAGATGGGGATTTCATTATTACATCTAGATTTGGGACCTGCCCACACTGCCAAAAGTACCAACACCTGGTTTAATAACCACAGTATCACTGTGCTTGGTTGCCCAGCAAACTCACCTGACCTAAACCTCACAGAGAGTCTATGAGCTATTGTGAAAAGGAAGATGAGAGACCAGACACAACAATGCAGATGAGCTAATGGCCACAATCAAAGCAACCTGGGCTTCCATACCAATCCAACAGTGCCACAGACTGATCGCCTCCATGCCACTCCACACTGATGCAGTAATTCATGCAATAGGAGCCCTAACCAAGTATTGAGTGTATATACTGTACATACTTTTCATCATTTATCATTTATGTATTAAAAATAATTTTTGAATTGGTCTTGTATAAAATTCAAATTTTTTGAGATACTGACTTTTGGGTTTTCATTGGCTGTCGGCCATAATCATCAACATTAAAAGAAATAAACACTTGAAATAGACACTCTGTGTGTAATGAATCTATATAATATATGAGTTTCACTTTTTGAATTACTGAAATAAATTACATTTTCGATGATATTCAAAATTTTTTTTCAAACCTGTATGATCACTGAGAAACTGAACTATAGCGTTGTACCTAGCTGTTGACTTTCCTTTCCTTTGTGTCCTTTCAATACAACATAAATATAACAATACACTGTAAGTGTAGGTATTTTATAAAAAATGGACTTTTTCTTTATTATGAATGGGATTTGTGTAAACATTCTGTAAAGTTTGTTCAATAGTAGCCATGAAAGGACACATTTGAAAGTGGAGCATAAAGTGGATAAATGAAATATTTACTATGTGTTAAATAAAGAGAACATTTAAGTTCTTCAGGGACGTTCCCCACATCTCAGTCTGATTGAACTTCTGTGGGCTGTACTGTTCTGCGACAGCTCGACCTAGCAGCTAACAGGAGTTAAAGGATCTATTTTTAACGTCTTGATGCCAGATACCACAGGACACCTTCAGAGGTCTTGTAGAGTCTGATGGGTTTGAGCTCTTTTGGTGCCACACAGAGGACGGACAGCATAGTAGTCATTTTAGTCTACATTGGTTTTAATAAAATGGCAGATCAAGCTTAAATGGTTGTACTGCCCCTGACCTTCACTGTATGGTCTGTTTCATACAGTGCATATGTTGATTTTTGTTATTGATTGAAAATCACCCTGCAATCAGAACTGAGAAATGTTCAGTTTATCTAATAATTCAGAATGTTCTATGCTATATGATGTAAATACTCAGTAGACAAAGTAAAATGTTTTAATAGACCTGCTTAGTTTGGCCTTAACAGAATGATTGAAGATCATCAAGAAGCTGTTTTGTCTTCCATGCAATTTCAATGAAAATGTCATTTGCAAAAACAGTATATTTTGAAAAATATTTCATTTTTCAGTTTCTAACATAATACGAACATGCTTGTTGCTCTTTACATTGTCTGTAAATTTCACAATGACTGGCTCAAAAGAAATGGTCCAAAATGACTTCTAAATATATCTGGTTCCATTGACTTCCATTAAAAGAAAGGTCAGATTTTTCCTTCTCCTGTAAAGTTATCGTTTTGAATTAAACTCATTTCTGCAAACAAACTTCACTTCTTTCTTACGTTGTGCATAGTTTGTAGTAGTTATGTGTAGTTTCATTGTGCTATTTGTGGAGTTTCAGCTTGGTAAATTCATAACATACAAACTCTCAGAGTGAACTGAGCATCTGAACAGAGACAGAGTTTGTCTGGGGCGCAGTATGTGACACTGTTCATCATCAAATCTGATGGTGGGAATATACCTGGTCAAACAGCTGCTTTTGTGTGTGTGAACAGTCTGTGTTGAGGGATTGTGTTTGTGTTATTTTTTTTTACAACAGAGTGGGATGAGAGGAGGTCGCTTTCCTTTCATATCATACAAGTTCATAGACGCAGATGAACAAAGACTTGTCCTTAGATCTGAGCCGTGTGAGAGCAGGGAGGAATTCTCACTGTGTTCTATATCACTACTATGTGGCTACTTCTCGGCCACAAATCCACATCTCTACCATAAAAACAGATGATGAAACTGAGATGCAATGAAAGTGCTTGACTCTACAGTTTGAAAACTTGCATACTGAACTAGGAAGCATGTTGAAGGTGGCAGCAATTCAGTGAGTAAAACACATTTATTGTGAGAATTGCTTTAAAAGTCTAAACTGCTGAGGCTGAATGGGCTCATCTACACTCTTTGTCAGTTTTATCACTTTTTTTTATAGATCTATGATTACAGACTGTAGTCCATCTCTCTCTGTATACTTTGTTAACCTCACTTTACTCTATTGTTCAATGATTGGGACTTCCACAGGATCCCCACAGAACAGGGATGATTAGGGTTTTGGATCATTCTTGGTTGTACAAGTGAATCAGACACAGAGAGGAAATTCAAGACCATTGTTACCTTCCTCAGGAGGGGTTGACCAACAAAGATCACTCCAAGAGCAAGGCGTGTAATAGTCAGCGAGGTCACAAAACATCTCAGGGTAACTTCTAAGCAACTGAAGGTCGCTCTCACATTGACTAATGTTAATGCTCATGAGTTCACCATCAGGAGAACACTGAACAACAATGGTGTGCATGGCAGGGTTGTAAGGAGAAAGTCACTACTCTCCAAAAAGAACGTTGCTACTCGTCTGCAGTTTGTTAAAGATGTCATGGACAAGCCAGAAGGCTATTGGAAGAATGTTTTGTGGACGAATGAGACCAAAATATAACTTTTTGTTTAAATGAAAAGTGTTACGTTTGGAGAAAGGAAAACACTCCTGCATTCCAGCATAAAAACCTTATCTCATCTGTGAAACATGGTGGTGGAAGTATCATGGTTTGGGCCTGTTCTGCTGCATCTGGGCGAGGACAGCTTGCCATCGCTGATGGAACAGTGAATTCTGAATTATATCAGAAAATTCTAAAGGAAAATTTCAGGACATCTGTCCATGAATTGAATCTCAAGAAAAGGTGGGTCCTGCAGTAAGACAACGACCCTAAACACACAAGTTGTTCTACCAAAAATGGTTAAAGAACATTTACCAGAAATGTTTAGTTGCAGTTATTGTTGTAAAGGGGGGGTCACACCAGATACTGAAACCAAAGATTCACATACTTTTGCCTCTCACAAATATGTCATATTGGATCATTTTACTCAACAAATAAATGACAAAGTATAATATTTTTGTCTTATTTGTTTAAATGGGTTCTCTTTATGTATGTTTAAGACTTGAGTGTGAAAGTCTGATAAAAATGTAGAGAATTCTAAAGGGTTCACCAACTGTCAAGCACCACTGTACCTTGTTGATCCACCTTGTAGATGTAACGGCAGAGACAGAAGCTCATCTGTTGCTGCACAGTTTGTGTTGGTCCTCTAGTTCTTCACTGGCGTCCACTGGATGCTGTTGGCTGGATAGTTTTAATTGGTACACTTATCAGCAGCTTTGCTGTGTCTGATCCACTCATACAAACACAACACACTAACACACTACCACCACGTCAGCGTCACTGCAATGCAATCCACCACCCAAAAAATACCTGCTCAGTGATGGTCCTGATCATTGAAAATAAGAGTGATATGAGACTTACAAAGTATACAGAGAAACAATGTGTATTTCAAGGATGTGGTTATAATGTTATGGCTGACCAAATGTGTATGTAAATGTAGTGGTTTTGGGACACTTAAAAAGCATTTTTGAAGCTTATTTTTACATACGGACGTCATGGTAAATACTTACTTTTGTAATTTAAATCAGGTTAATATAAACAAGCTTCTTTTATGTGAGGGAACGTCAGTTTCATTCAGTCATGATTTACACCCTTTAGGTTGGTGGTTAGGGATGTGGTCTTGTGATTGGGAGGTCATGGGTTTGATCCACAGGCAGGTCGTGACTGAAGTGCTTCACCTAACCCCCAACTGCTCCCTGGATAGGGCTGCCCACCGCTTCAGACACATGTTCTCACAGCATAGTGTGTGTGTTTCACTGCATGGATGGGTTAAATGGTTAAATTCCATTGTGTGCAATCACATTGGCAACAAAGATTAATCTAATCTAATGTAATGCAAAAATAATGAACAAGCCATTCCACGGCAGCTTACCTTCAACATGTCTGGTCACATAAAATTCAAGCAAGAAATAACATTTAGGTCAAACAGATATGAAAAAAATCTAAGCAATGTTTCAATTTCTCTTTTCTAAATTATTTGTTGACACATCTGGAATGTCTGAACACAGCTGAAACTGGTGTATATACTAGTGCAGCTGCAAAAATTAGAATATTGTGAAAAGGTTCATTTGTGTTCAAAATTGAACTGCAAAGGGTTAACATATATATTTTATATTTATTACATGTGAAATTACACATTTCATGCCATTCTTGTTTTAATGTTGATACTGTTTGAATAGTAATTTACTCAAAATGAAATACTGAAATAATCTGAGATTCTAGATTTCTGATTTTCATGAAACCAAACTGATCAACAATAAAACAAAACAAACAAACAAACAAAAAAACAAACAAAAAAAACCCTTGAAATGTCACTTTATGTGCAATGAATATAAAATATGATAGTTTAACTTTTTTAATAAAATGAAATTAACACAAACTTTCTCAATTAAATTTTTACAAAATTAACATATTCACATTTTTGAGTACAAAAAAGCATCTTACTTCAAATGAACTAATTTGATAACTTTTTTATTCATTTTTTGGGATTTTTGCAGAGTTGGTGTTTAATATCCCATTCGGGGTCAAAAGTAAACTAACACATGGACTGTTGCTCAGGTATGTGTAGAGAAGGGTCTTGGTGGCATGTATGTTAAGAACATGTCTAATATTTTATGATGGCCATGACATCAACACTTCTGGCAATATAATTTAGAAATGAAAAATCACTGCAGTTATATCTAGCAGTCGCAGCCTTAACCCACTCAAACAAAAGTACAGATACTTCAGTGAAGTAGTCTCAGGTAACAGAACCTTTTTCAAACAAAGAACAGTTTGAGTAGTGTTGGAAAAGTACTCACTTAAAGACTACTTATGTAATACAACAGAACATCCAGCTATTATCAGAATACAAAGTGACAGACATGTTCTTCATTTTTGATGATCTCGTGGTCTCAAATAAAATGGGAGCACAATAGCAAAGCAGTCCAGATAGTGTGACCAACATATCTGAACACAGAGGAATTAGTAACGAAGTGATAGTGAATATACTTTCTTTTTTTTTTTTTGCCAGTGTGATTGCACACAACAGGATTTGATGTCCATTCTGTGCAGTGAAACACACACACACACTAGGCTGTGAGAACATCTGCCCAAAGTGATGGGCAGTCCTATCCACAGCACCCAGGTAGCAGTTGGGGGTGCCTTGCTCAAAGGCACTGAAGTCATGACCTGCCCAGGGATCAAACCGGCGACCTTCCGGTTACAAGACCAGATCCCTAACCACCAGGCCAAGTCGTTATTACCCACCAACCTCTGTATTTAAACCTTATCATTTGTTTTCCTCCATTTTTCAGACATCATTTTAAGACCCCAGCTGCTCTTTACATTATGTGAACATTGCATGACAAATAAATAAACTGAAATGATTCAAAATTACTTACACAAAATCTTATTACATGAACTTCCCTTATATCTGTAAATCCACATTTAGTATATTCAGTTCAAAAGATGATCAGGATTATGATTTTAATTATAGTGCATCTCCAAAAATGATCATATCCTAAAAAAGCTCATTTGTGTTCAGAATTTAATTCAAAAATGTAAACTGTCATATTTTATATTCACTATATGTAAATTAACAAAATTCAAGCCTTTTTTAGTTTTAACGCTGAAATAGTACTATACACACATGCAAAGTGAAATATTTAATCATTTGAGATTCTGGATTTCTGATTTTTATGAGCTATGAGCCAACAAGAAAGACTTGAAATATGTGAGTCCAGATGTAATGAATATTAAATATGAGTTCATGAAATTATGAACACAAACTTAGTGATGTAGCTCTGTAGATATCAAGCCACAATGTAATGAGAGACCACACTGAAAAAGAAATTTAAGAAGTATATAACCAAGTGTATTTTTTCCTCTGTCAATGTACACATATTTAAATTCATCTCACAGGAACACTTTACAATAACATTAAGTAAGAACGGGAATATACTCTGACTGGCCTATGTAAATGGCAACCATATTAAGGGATAAAAAAAAAACCTGAAAAAGTTGTTGACATGACTAAAAGTCTTATTCCTGTTGGAATCGAAAGCAAATGAAACGAAATCTGAAACGTTTTAATCCAGATGAGTTCACGTTTTAAATCACCTCATGTGACTGAAATAATCATAGTTGTGAAGACCACTTTTAGTTGGAGAGTAAGGACTTAACAAACCATTCTCTGGTAACAAGGACTTTCATTTCAGGAAAATAATATTGTCAAATATCTAGACCAGTCTTCATCATCTCATCTCTTGAAGATCTACCTCCAGAATTTTGGGCTGGAAAACGGTAGATCTTCCGGAGGAGGACTGGCGACCACTGATCTGGACATTACATTGTTTTTTTTTTCTTGTATCTTCTTTATATATAAAAATGTGGACTCAAGTTCACACCACTCTCTATACAGAAATGCTTTTCTTGAGAGGAGTTTTTGTTTTGTTTTTTTTTCTTCCCCCCATTATCGTCAAGGTAGAGGAAGGAGGAGCGCCAGCATCTTAATGCAGAGTTGGACACATTCCCTTTCTCTCAGCAAAGATGCCAGCAAAGTTCTCCAAAAACGACTTCCCTCCAAGCTCCCATTTATATGTACTTTCTCCAGACTCATTCAGTGGGCACTGTGCTGTAGTTTCACACCATGGAGAACGTAGGGGCATTAAAAGTTCCCAAAGAGTCTAGTGTATGTCTTTCTGAAGCCAGAGGACGAACAGGGACAAACGCTCACACATACACACACACACACACACGCACGCATACACACAAACCTGTATCCTGATGTACGGTCAGCAACGTCCACAGAATCTCCTATTTACATAAATACAGTGTCTTTTATTGATGCACGGAGCTCCAGCTTTTCTTAGGTTTCTCTAGTCGAGATCTTTTTCTTCCATGATGAGTTGATGCTCTGAACCCCTCCGGGAATGAGGCGAGAGTTGCCCAGTACGGTGAGAATCAACTTCATGATTTCATATCAAACAACTCTCTAATCCAAAAGTTTGAATGTGAATACATCATGCATGGAACACCAATAAGTAGCCTAATAGATAAGGAACATTGTAGCACCATGGAGAGTGAGAGAGAGAGAATGGACAACATTCAAATGTCTCCTATTGACTTTTTCTGGTTGTACGGTGCCTTTGTCCCTCACAGCACCTCACAACTACCTCTACACCATCATGAATTCATGTAAGGCTACAATTAATTTTAGAATGCATAATATAGGAGATGGCTCGTACATGATAATCTATAATTTCTTCAAAAAAACCATGCGGTCACCATTTTTTTCTAAACTGACCAAAAACTGGCCAAACTGCACAGCACAAACATTCCTAATGCCCCATAAATGAGTAAACATGGTCATAACAACATTGATTATAAATACTGTTGGCCAATTTTCATACCAACCACATAATAATATTTGGAAAAAAATGATTTAACAATTGTTTCACACAGTGACTTAGCGTTCAGTGTGAATTATGATATCAAGGGTGATTACATTTATCTCATTTGATTGGATGTTAAAAATCACTAAAGGACTTAAGACATGAGACTACCACCAAGTGGCAGACACTGGAGACCACTGCTGGTGAGACACTGTGGGGGGTTGTTCTCTCTCTTTCCATGGTGATTCATTAACCTCTAGGGAAGCCTGTGCTCTGGAAACAGACATTTTAATTGCAAGGAGAATTAATAGCATTTCATCATCTAGCATGTAATGGAAGATTTCCTTGAGATGCAAACAGGGATTAAATGAGGTGAAAAAATAGCTTTGTAAGACACTCAAGACACAGAGATTCACCTCTTGTTATTGGCATTTAGCTGTAAATCTCTTTCTGTTTTCATCTTCACCTTATTTGTGTCATAAAGGGAGGAAAAACTCGAAAATTCAATGAAAGAGTATGAGGCTTAAATGCTTCAGGGTGAGGAGGAGGGTGACTGTAGCTGGAAAATCCTCAGCCCACTAGCTTCCTCTAAACCATCTCTCTCTCTCTCTCTCTCTCTCTCTCTCTCTCTCTCTCTCTTTCTCTCTCTATCTCTCTCCCAATCCTCTTTCAGACATAATACTCTTTGTCTTTGTTTTTCTTTCCCTTAGTGGTGGTCTTGGCCACAGCAGCGGTGGTGCCAGGTGTTTTTTCCTTGACTACTGCACCGTTGCTTTCAGTGCCGGACCCGCGGCCCTGGTCCACTTGGTAGGAGCCTTCGTCACGGTTGCGGTATTTGTACATGGCGTAGAGGAGTATGAGGATGCAGAGGGCAGCGGCCGCTACGATGCCCACCACCATGCCTGTAGTGCTGCTGGACTCACGGATGACCTCCACTGCGCCGGGAAGTTCTTTGTCCCCTGGGGCTGTAGGGTGAGCTGTGGGCACATGGGGGAAATCGGGTGGGTAGGTTAGTCCCGGGGTGAGGCGGGAGGATGGGGCAGGGGGCAGGAGCACCTGGTCTCGGGTGTTCATTTTACCTGCAGGGATGTGGAGCTGGTCAGGGTGGGTGGTTGGGGCAGGGGGGGCAGGGGGCCGATGCCCACCAGAGCCATGGCTCCCACTTTTGCCCCCCACAGCAGGGGGAGGTGGCAGGACTGTCCTATCAGTGACCATTGGGGAGTTTTTATAGAAGTCCTCATCATCCGACTCGGTCATTTCCCCCGAGCCGAAGGCGGACACCTCCATGGGGTCACCGCAGTCCTCCTGGTCTGGGGGGCATGGCGGCCGCAGATCAGACAGGGTCAGGGACTCTTTGGTGGTCTGGAGGGGGCTTAGGGAGGTCGGGGGTGGGGGAATGGCAGGGTAATGGGTGGCCACAGACTGGGGGTCTTGGGTGTCCACTGTAATTATGGGCAACACTAATTCACCTCCTGTGATAAGAAATAAACAAGAAGGTAAGAGGAGCAAGAATTAGTGCAGAAGAAGAATTAACACCTACTGTACCTATAAACATCACTACCAACTCATTTATCAACACCACTGGGGCTAATGCTTACAAAATGACACATAATCTACTAGCACTCTAAAATACTAAATTAACCTACAAAGTGGTGATATTCCAAAAATAGATACTGACACATACATAATCTTTATTGTATGTTCTGCAGGTGACTAATGTAGATACATTAAGATCAGCTGCATGTGTACACAGTCATATCAGAATATTATGACACCCCTGGTATGGAATGAACTCAGCCTGGGACGTCACAGATGTCACATGAGACTTTCCTAGCTGTTCCTGTGTTTATTATAAAGGTTAAGTGGACCACCTTTCACATGGTATCCTATCATCACGTCCTTCTGAACATCAGTCATCACATCATTGCCCATGATGATCATTTTACGCTCTGCTGCGACTGACTAATGTGTCAGTCACGTATGTATACATGCAGCAAACCCTGTCACATGGCATCTGTGACATCCTGTGCTAAGTTCACGCCAGAGCAGGGGTAGTCAAAATACTCTGATATGACTGTGTAAACTGCTTGAATAAAAACATTAAGCTTGTTCCTGGTTCCTCTTTGGTAAAACAAAATAGCAAACCATGGAGTTTGGGTCACTTACATCAACAAATAGGCCGCATGATTTTTGCATGGAAAAAAAGCAAATTACACAAAAGAAAGCTGTGTAAGATGGTCCCTTATAAACACAACTTTTCTCCCCTTTATACTGTGCAAAAATATCTTCTGCTCTACTACTATTTTGTTAATGTAAACATAATGTTTTCTCTATTTTATCCACTCTGTGGTGCTCTCTGCACATGTAGGCAATAATGATAACACAGAGTGTTTATCTCTGTACAGTTTGAAGCTATTATAGAGCACAAATGGTGAAGATATACATTAGAACGGAGGCTAAAACAAATCACTGAAAGCTAATTTGAGATATGTAACTAAAGCTTCTGGAAGCCTCTAAAATGGATTAGAATGAAATACAATTGGATGCAGACTCTATTGGATGTAGTTTTGTCCTCTAATAATGCCAAACTGGGATACTGGACATGGCAACATTCATTCCCACAGTGAAGGGCTAAGCTAATAAATCTGCAGGAAAGCATGTGATATCAAACTTCTGGCCATAATAAATGCTTCCATTGGAATCTAATCATTGAGGAGATTGACCATTTAGGAATGTAAATTGTCCTGAGAAGTGAGGCATTTGGTTTAGGTGATGAGGCTCTAAGCTCTAAGACTGCTTCACATTTACGCTACATTCTCGTCACTATTCATTTCACATCTAGCCCCAGTTCATGATTCAGTGAGCTCCATGTGGAAATAACTCTAGCTAAAATGGCTCATTACTACCATCACTTTAACACTAAGTTAATACAGGAGAAAAGCTGAAAAATGATTGATTCAATTATGCAATCTGGCACAAATCCCGCTGTACTAAACATAAGACACTTTCTGCCATTTCTATAAGCTCATGTTTACGAAATAATCAGCAAAAAAGAGTTTTACAGTAAAACAAATGTGGTCATATCATGGAAAACTGAATTTGCTTCTCATTTTAAGCTAACAGATATGCATAGAAACATACTGATCACTCCCCAGTCTACACAGGTCATATTTGGAAACTAAACTTTTAAAAACTATGACGATTTCTGGCTTCATACACCTTCAGAAATGCCAGGAATGGAAAAATAAAATTCCAGGAAAATGTAAAATAAGGGCCTTTAATAATATGAGTTGAAATAACACTCATGTAAGAGCACCTGTTCTGCTATGGACTAGATAACATTCTGATGTCATGCTGACTGTAAGTACCTGTGCTGTCTCTGTTGAGGCAGAAATTTGTCAGTCATTAAATTAGTGTCTACTTTTTCAGCTGACAAAGTTGGATGAGAACAGCTTGGCCTGACACTGCAAAAAAAGTGAAACTGTCCCAAGTGGACTTACAAAATAAATCTGTAAAGATGCCTGTCCTGCATTTACGGCTCAAGCTATTAAACTATCTTTATCACATTAGATGACCCACAATTAGATAACGCAGTCAGGCTGATGGCCTGTGTTATGGTGATAATCTTCTATTATCTGGTCTCTTGCACAGTAAGAAAATGATAAAATTAATTATTTTTTTTGCATAAGCTGTATGAATCTGAGAATGAATCTGCTATTATTAAAATGTGCAGAAAACTTGTATTTGTTCAAACAACCACTAACATTAGAATAAATCTAATACACAATAAAATGAGGTATTATATTGTGATCTCTGTTTTAGCTTTAGATATTTTCTAAGTTCTGTTTGAGGAAGTTCAGTATTTACAATTACAATCCATTTAGTGAAATATTAAATTACTGAAATGCAACAAATCTGTACAATAATTGCACTCACAAACCAAATCAGGGCTCTTCTAACTGAATTCTCTTAACCAACCTATCAATAACTTTAATCTATACATTCTTCTTAAGTTTATGCATTTATGATTATTTGTAGTTATTCTAATGTTATATAGTTTCTTTACAGAGAAAAACACATTTTTTGGCTCTCCATAGTGCTGTATGTCCAGGTTCTAGTAATTTATAATGTTTGTATATGTCTGAAGTATTTAAAAATCAGGTCACTAAAGTGGCTCTGGATCTTGTGCTCCTCTAGAGGGCTGCAGTGCTACTAGCCACTCTCTGTGTTCACTCACCAGTGCCAGGCTCACACTCCTCCAGGTCCTCATCATCACTTGGGCACTCTGCCGACGCCACCAACAGGTCATCAGAGTTCTGAACAAGAACAGAGACATTACATTAGTAATGAGTGTTCATTTGTGTTAGGGAACACAGAACTGGTTACAGCAGTATTGTTATCTGTTACATCAGGAGGAGATGTCTGACTGTTGAATGATAAGCTTTAGGACTGAAGTCACATACTGCATCTCTCACTGCATGAGATCTGTGGTGTTAATTTCTGTTTTCCATACTATGAGGTCAATTTTTGGATTCAGGTTTTGTTATTATTAAAAATATATGAACACAATTCATTTTAGTCATTAGAAAGTGAGTAATGATTGCATCAATGTTTTATTTATACGTTTTGTAGGAATGGATGTAATTGGACACAGTTCAGGATAGTTTTGGAGGACACTGTTCATAAACATGCCTTTAATGTAAGTTTGTGTCATGCTACCCATTGCCTCCGACCAACCGCAAACTTCAATTCCCATGATTCCATGTTTTGTCACATTAGTGTTACAGGTTCCATGACAACCAATCAGAGACAGATCAGCATTACCCAGAGTTCTAATTCATTACATCTATTTGTAATCATGCTTAATCTATACAAACCTGATTATTTAATTGTGAAGTATTGCTGGTGTCCTGTCATTGCTTACTAGGTGGTCTATCTTTTCTGTCTTGACCATATTTTGACCTCCTACTCTGTTTTTCATTTTTGACTTGATTCTCCCTATATTGTCTCCATGTTTAACGAATAGTCTTCTGGATTACCTTTTAATTTTTTAATGAATCTCCATTCTTTCTGCAAGCGTCTGCTTCAACTGTCAAGTGAAAGATTAGTCCTTATTTTTCAACAAAAAATATATACTTTTAAAGTCATTTTTTGGTAGAACAGAACTGAGCCAATATATTTTACTGAAGAAGTTGTTGAACTTGTGTAACTCAACCTGTTTGTTCTACCTCTACCAATCTGTAGAGTTACACATTCTCTAGAGTTCACTAAAATGCTTTCTTGTGTCTGAATCACACCAACAATGCTTCACATATCACAAGACGTAAACTGTATTAAGATTTTTATAAATAAAAATAATAATAACTAAAAGAAAACATTGGTGTTATTGCATGTTAAATTGCATTTTTTTGTAAAGTCTGGTTTGTGTTCTGAATTTGTCTGAAAATGTAATCTCAACCGTATGGTAAAGGTTTACTTTAAAAAAAATATGGGATCATAAAAAACAAAAACATTAAAGTTTTTATTATTACCCCAAACAAATAAAACATACAAAACAAGTCCATTGCTTTTTTCTTGGTAAAGACTTTCAAGCTATTGAACAGGTTTTTATTTATGTTAATTCATCTTGAAACATTCTTTCTCTATGTTAAGAAATAAACATTTGTGTTTGTTATAGGTTTCACATAAAGTGTAATTATGCCCTTCCGATGAAAAAAACATCATGCATTTCCCCTTTAATGCAGTAACCAGTTATATTTTAATTTCTTTTTGATACATTTTACAATACAAAACTAAATGTATTTAAGTAAAAAAGCCTCTGAATAAACAGAAGAATCACTTTGATAAAATACTTTGTTAAACATTAAATCATCACAACGTACTTATGTGATTTTTCTAAACATGCACATATATACTATTTTCACTGACAGGGCACAATTATTGTGAAAATCAACCCTGATTTAAAATTGAACATATTAAATCCATGTACTAAACATGTATACAAAACCTAATAACTAATCATAAACTAATTAAATATTATACTGTTTCACTCCTGTTTTGAAATATAAGCACTCGGTTCTACTGAATCCAGCTTTGGCTGATATTTACATTTACATTTACAGCATTTGGCAGATGCTCTTATCCAGAGCAATGTACAACAGTGCTTTGTTTCCATTAATACAATTATCTCAGCTATAGTTGAAACCACTCTTCAGTTCAGACACTGCCAGAAAAAAAACAATTACTAATTCCTAGAAAAAGGGAAACATACACAATTAAACATAATACAAGAGCACTACATTAATATTTTACAAGCTAGATGATATTTTATATATATGAAAGTATTTGTCTAGAAGCACTAATGAAATGATGCAATATTTAAAGGAATAGCTAAAACATTGAAATGTCTATAAGATTAAATGGAATCTAGTGGCCAACAGCTATATCATAAGATCATTTCTCTAATGCTAATTGATGGCAGCATTAACACTTGTTAGCAACCAGCAATTACAACTGACCTGTTCCTTTAATATCAATGAAAAGATATGACTGATATCTGCTTACCCATTTAATCTATTTCTAGTCCAATTTAATTACTGGTTATTTGTGATGATCCAATGATGGAATTCCAGCTGGTGATTAAAATTAGCATATAACATCTCATCTCATATATGAAGTCTTCACATTATGTATAGCTGGAACATCTCTGTTGTTTCCTGGTCTAGGGCCAAGGTCGAATTAACATTCTGCACTCACACCTCATATTCATAAAACATGTAATTGGATCCAGGCCGTGACTGATTTTAATGCATCAGTCTGTCCTCTCCTATCAGGAGGTCATAATAATTTCACTATTCCCTTGGACATGCACACCTCCGTTTGTTGGGGCATCATCTACACACCATCTAACTAGCTAGGCGTGGAGTATAATAAGATTTTTATCAATGGTGACATTTATTTTGCTATTTCAGTCTCACCAATAATTTGATAAGTATATTTACACCAAAACCTGAAAATAAATGCAAACTCTAGAGTGGAGTGTGACCTTTTATATTATATTATAAATAAACACAAATGGCAGATTCTTTCTCGGTGGACTGTATGACAATCCTGGCTCTGAAATATTCAGTCTTAGTAATATGAGAGCTTTACACACAATCTCTAGCAAAAATGATGGAATTATACATGTTCATTCAGATTTTTTTATATTATAGCAAATAAAGAAATCACAGATATGGCTTTGTGTATTATATGACAAAAACATAATTAAATTGATTCTACTAATGTCATGTTTTTTCCACATTAATTCGAGGAAAAAACATGAAATGAACAATATTTAAGAAAAAATATTGAACCATCAAAAATAAATAAATAATTAAATAAAAAAATCACAATTAGTGGTTTGTTGCTCCTCCTTGGGCTTTTCTAATGGCCAGAATTTTTGAGGCATGGATATTTGTAATGAAAAACAATATTCTACTTCTAAGAGCCTTCTCACTGGAAGTTTTATGTATTTATTTAATTTTACTGTATTTTTAACCAATTTTCTTCCCAATGTGTTTGTAGCCAATTGACCTTTCCATTTGTTCCATTTGTTGACTCTCCTTAGCACTTGTAACGTCCCTGAGTCTACGAGGGTGCAGACTCACACAGGCCTCCTCCTATGAAGTCAAGCTCCATCTCTTTTTGAACTGTTGTCATTACATTGCCAATAGGCAGCCAACGTGCTTGGAGGAAAGCACAAAATTCCCAGTTCTGATGGATCAACTGGTGGATACCTGAGCCAGCTAACATTACTTAGTGCTGGGGAATGCTTTCGTACCCACCCATAGGGAGCATGGTCAATTTTTTTTCTAACATGCGATTCTCAGATCATAGTGACATTGCCTTAGTTTGCTGAACCACAAACTTTCAGTCAGACTAAGCTACAGACTGTTGACTACGAAGGACTGGGAATAAAACAGTTCTTTTTACCTGAACGCAGGAGGTCGGGCATTGCTGGTTGGGGTTGTAGCTTATTTGGTCTGCTTAGGGGGTGCGAGGAGTGAGTAGGGGGGTTCAGTTTCACTTTCTATTTGTCACTCCCTGTTAGATGACAATTGTCACCAAACCTATTTTCTGTTACTGGGATGAGAAAAGTCTCCAAAATTTCAACGTACATCCATGCACTGATAGTTGAAGTAATGACTGCTTTCTTTCCAAGGTCCATTACCTGACATTCAAGATGTATACTAGTCACTAGCTTCATATGACTCTATTATTATCATTATGGAAATAAACAGATAATGTTTTGATGGGCTTTTCATTCATTAAGTATTGATTTACTTGCATGCTGCTGCATTCTATACTGAATGAAAGATCAAAGGTACCATCAAAGTCTGCATTTCACCATCAAAGCTTTACTAAAATGATCAAAGTCATTGCAATGTCTTTTGTGACAAATGAAATGCTAAAATAAATTTGCTTTCGAGTCTGATTTATTACGCACACAAGACTCTCCCTCTGACATCCTGAGCCTCTCATTAAAAGACGCATTGCAGCATTAGCTTTGCCTGGTTGCATTTATTAAAGTATAATTAGGACCTCTCTTATCTGCAGTTCTGCACAATGCATATGTGTTTAATAAGACAAGTTTATGAAGGGTGCTGGAATCGCTGGTTATATTTATTTCGATATGTGTGCAAGGTTCTGACAAACGCACCATGACTAATTTGAGACACAGTGGAAAGACAAACACAAAGTGTTCCCAGTTGAGGGTACTTAAAATGTCGTAATCCCAACGGGAGAAACAAAATATTGTCAACATAATCAAGGCCTTGCTTGGCAGCTCCTTTAGTGGCTCAATTTCAAATATATTTTGAGAGGTCTAACCACATTTTACAAAATGCATCATTAGCTTGTTTGAACAGTGAAAAAAAAACCTCAAGGTCATTCAAAAGCCTTCTTAGAACAAGGAAAGTACTGATACAGTACATAGATGGTCTTGCATGTGGGAGTACTAAAACCATCAGTGGCATCTCCCAGTGGCACAATAAATTCTGTGGGCAGCATCCCACTCATCAGTGAAACTACACACAAACCTACTTGCTCAATTAATTCAACCACAAATGCACCTCATCAATGAAATTCCAAAAAGCATAATCCAGTGTTGTGCCAAATTCGGCACCCCCACCATGAGATGCATGCCCTGTCAGGAGACTTACTTACCAGTGGTTTTTCGTTGCCTTTACTTTGTTTATTTTGACCAAAGGAATTAAATGCAATACAATTCCATTCATGAATAAAGGAAATAAACCTTTTACTGAGGTAAGATGACTGTCTGTGTGTTATCTAACTGTTAACTTTGATTAAATTATTGATGTAATTCATTACATTGTCTCACTTACTGTGTTACTGTGAAGTTTCTGAGTGGCAAGCTGCGTAGTTGAATATATCATAAATAATATTCACATAAGCTAGTGTATGCAAATCTTACATTTTTTATTGGCTGCTCCCAGCATTGGGCCAGTATTAGCGTGCCCTACAGCTCCTTATTGTAAGCATGTTGCACATGTGCACAGTGTTTTCTACTGCTCACTTGCTTAAACGGAGGCTGACGGGCTGGCCTTATTCTCACTAACTAAATGAAGACTGCTGAAAGTACTGACCTTACGCAACATGTAAATGTATTGGGAACTACTGTCATTTTCATAAGTCAAATACACAACAATGTTAAAAAATAAAATAAAAATAAAATAATTGTATACAAAATTATTGATAATGTCACACACTGCTCCACAGGGACATATGGTGGGGCTGTAGAGATGTCCCTGAAAATCACTGGTGCTATGAATTCTGGATGACCAAAACAAATGGTGTGATGCACAGTGTATGCTCACTGCATGTTAATGTAGTATTCCAATAAGAACACACTAACACATTACATGCACGTGTAATACAAATATCTCGCTGACATGTCCTCCAATAATCTTTCCACGGTTTCTGTGACACCTGTAGCAGTCAATTCTGAATTAGTAGAAAAACAGACAGTCATAACCAGGGTACTGATTCAGACCCACTAACCACCAAAACCACAGTAGATGACAAAAACCAAGATAGTTCAAACATAGACGTCTGGCGAAGCTGAAATAGTCCATGGTATCTCTTAAACCTACTGGCATAAGAAATGTCACAATATGCATTGTGGAGTAAGAGCATTCCATTCATTTATGCAATATAGCTGCAGTCACTGAATAAAAACGTTCACAACCAGCACCAATCGACAACATATTCCAGCAATTCCTGCACTCCTGGGTTGTTACTAAGTTGAGCAACAACATGATCAAGTATTTTTCCTTATTAAAATTCTAGGTGCATTCCAATCAACCCAGAATTCCCTGTGAAGTGGACTACTCAGGAATTCAGACTTTTTAAGTGAAGTTCCAAACTACAGGGTGTGAAAGTGTTCACTTGGAAGGGAACTTCAAACTGCATAGGGAGTAACAGCTTATCACTATGCAGGAAGTAGAAAGTAAAGTTTACACATCAGTCCTCCTGTGTCTTGTGAGTTAAGACAGCTGGCGCATCACCTGACAGCAGCTAATGTGCGAGCAGGATTATGCTGGAGTTCACTTATGTGTGTGACTGCTAATGAACTAAAGTTTTGTCAATATTTTAATTAGTGAATTAACCAGTAAATGTCCAGAAATGCTGCAAAACAGCTAATGTTAGCTAGGTTACTTGTCTTGAGGTGAATGTAACATCAAGCCACCCATCCATCCATTATCCCATCAGCTTAATGGGATCAGGGTCGCGGCCAGTCCCCTACCCCTTCATCGGGCGCAGGGCAGGACATTACTGACTAGTAACATGTTTAGTCAAAATATGTTTAGGTGCAATAATTTGAGAAGACATTTGTGAAAATGTATTTTTAGCAGAAGTAGGACTAAACCAGTGTTGTTGATTTAGGGTCCTTAGAGGAAATGAAATATTTCTCTCAAAGGTGAAGCCAACTCAACGCACTTTTTGGCATAATGTTTATGGCATTGCAAATGTAGGGATTGAAACAATGTAGTTCCCTTATGTATTGAATAAAGGCCACTGCTTAGAGACCCTTTGAATCATATGAATATCATATGAACACAGAGTGCCAGTACAATCATATTGAATTGTGGACTCAATGTATCATTGGACATTAGAATGTTCACAGAATAATAGAGAAATGCTGTAAGGATGCTGACCTTATGAGGGACATGTTCAAACTTTTAATTTAGGGAACCGACAATACAGTCTTTCCACTTAAGGTATGCTTGTGTCAGAACCTTTAGTTCAGGCTGAACAAAAAAAAAACTGTACCAAGGACAAATTCATAGCCTATGCCAAGGACATGCCTACATCTCCCGAATGTTGCCATAATGAGTCCCTTAGAAGGGGCACCAGGAGTCAGGATCATTACCTGGCAACCTTTAGTAAAACTCTGTGTAAGAAAACTGTAGAGCTGAAGCAGAAAGAAGGTATAAGCAGCTGGTCGGTTCTATTTTGGATGCAGTTTCTATGCAGTGTCTGTCTGAACCACTTTCAGAACTAATTGGCAATTTACCTGGATGAATCCCAAACCCTGATGAAGACTTTAACTTGGTTTGCCTTATGAACAATAAAGTGGGAGGTGACATGTCTATGTTAGCAAGTTCATAGGAGTTCAAAGACCTTGTGCCCCGTTAGTAATTAATGAGATAAACCATAGTCAAATTGACCTTATGTGCACTGCAGACCTGGCAAGAATTGTGTCAATGTCAAGTTAGCATTGTGTAACTCCAACTGATATGGTCTGTGGCCACCTGCTTACTACAAGGAGCACAAGGAATGTTAAGTGTCTACACAATAACGCCACCATGAATGGTCTGCATTGCTAACTGTGAGCTCTACTCACAGTCTTAACTCCAGGAGAGCTAGTGTGTCTGATAGGGTTTGATTACTTATGGGAACAAAGAGGTTCAGGAGCATTTACATGTGGTTTTATGGAGAACAATACACACCTGATGAATAATATCATGGCTTGGGATAACTTCAAACCAATATGTCCTATGTTGGGAAGTCAACTAGCCATGCATGTACTAAAACAAGGATCCTTGAGATCTGTGAACTCTATGGCTGGGAGAATAACATGAAAAACCTCAATGCACTTATATGTACAATCAACCTTCTCCACATAATCCTTTCAGGCTAGTAAAGCAAATTCTGCACTTCACACAGTGAAAAACACTAGGTCCGGTTTTACAGAAGGGGAACTGTTCAAAGCTAGTCAAGCCCAACCCAAATAATAGTGCCTATTAAGACAATGAGTCTGAGAGAATGTAGAGGGCTGTTTGATGAAGCATGGAATAGAGACAGGATGTCACTGCGTGGATCTACACAGCAAAAGTATCTAAAAGGCAAATCTTATAGATAAGGCATTAATATCAGATATGGGCTTAGCAGGGCTTAACAAAGGTAGGGGGTATCAATGGAAGGGCTGGTCCCCAGCTGCAGTGACACAGATAGGACATTATTGAGTTGCACACATAATGTTTCTTACATTTATTTTGACTATTTCTTTCCAGACAGTATGAACGCAATATTAGGGTGACCAGACGTCCTCTTTTACCTGGACATGTCCTCTTTTTGAGACTTAAAAAGAACGTCTGGGCGGAATTTCACAAACGTCCTGGATTTTGTTTTATTCGTGAAGCGTTTGGTTCACAAACTAGTCTCGCCTTCCCCCTATTCCATTCGGTTTACTTGAGTGAGATGTTATGCTATATTATTGGAGACGGGCGAGCATTAGGACCCAGCAGAAATCCAAGCGCTCAATCTGAAACCTGTTTTCCTTTAGGCTGCCCACAAGCTCACCGATTGGCTCTGCCGTTTCTTGCTAACGTGTGATTGGCTGTCGCTGCTGTCACTTCCTCAAATAGCATCTGGATTTTAACATGATGTCAGCTAGACATATTTTAATATCAGAGGTTTCATATTAAAATTCATTAACATTAACATGTGTCTGTGTGTGTGTCTACCAGTCTGTAATACGCCATCCATTTACATGCCTCTAAGTTTAATTATTATCAAAATAATTCAGAATTTCTGCTTATTTTTACTCAAAAATTAGGCATAATTATGCGTGACCATACATTATAAACATAAGTGTAATGTTTTGGTGATGCTACATGCTTTTAATAGGTTATTATTATTTAATAATATGTAATCATGTATTAATAATTTATTACTGATTAATATAAATTTTATTATTTTATTATTGATAATAATGTTTAATAGTTATTATTATTATTATATTATTAATAGTAACTTGAAATTATTAATAAAATATAAATCAATTTGTCAATATTTATTAATAATTAATAATAATAATAAAATTTATGTTCAAGCACACAAAAATTTGTATATACAGTGTTATTTTCATTTTAGATGTGAAAAAGTATTTGCGGCTCCCAGTGTTTTCTTTTACGTGGAAACCGGGTCCAAATGGCTTTTTGAGGTTGCCGACCCCTGCTCTAAAAGCACTTTGATATTCCTTACTGTGGTGTGTCTACTGATGGCAGCAATCATGGAGCAGTGAAAATACTCCTTCTGCTCAGTCAGCATTTTGATTGGAAGAACGGTGGTGTGCAAAGTAAATTACTTGAAATTAAAAGAACCCCAACAAAATTATAAATTTCCATGAATGTCCGTAGTGTACAACTTTTTTGAAATGTCTTGTGATACATTATACCACCCGCACTGAGGTGTCCTCTTTTTCATTATCTCAGATCTGGTCACCCTACCCAATATGTTTAATGTTTTGTCTGGTCAGCTTCAATTCATTTGAACATGAAGTGTAAAGTGACAGTGACTCATAGACAATTTTACACACAAAATCTGACCACCAAATTTAAGCCATCCATGCAGTGATACACATATACACACACTAGGGGGCAGTGAGCACACTTAGCCAGAGCATTGGGCAGCCCTATCCACAGTGCCTGGGGAGCAGATGGGGGTATGTGCCTTGATCAAAGACACTTCACCCATGTCATGTTGTTAAAGGGGAATGAACTAGCAACCTCCCAGTCATAGGTTTGATTTGTAAATACATTCCTTCATCTCAGGTCTGTAACGCATTCCAAAAAAAGTTGGTGTGGTAAAGCATTTACCACTTTGTAATGCTGTCATATTCTCTCACAACACTTAAAAGATGCTTTGACACCAAGGATACCAAGTGAGGAAGTGTTTCAGGTGTTTCTTCCTGAGAACATGCATTTAGGTGTACAATCATAAAGGGTTGTTAGTGTCACATTTTTTCTTTCAAATTTCTCCACACATTCTCTACTGGGGACAGATTAGGACTGCAAACAGGCCAGTTCAGTATCTGTACCCTTTTCTTCCACAGCCATATCTTCGTATTGTGTGCAGCATGTGGTTTTGCATTGTCTTGTAGAAAAATGCGTGAATGTCAGTGGAAAACATGCTATCTTGAAGGTAGTCACTTCTTCCAAAAATGACCTGGAATACTAATTCGTCTGAACACTACACATTTCCACTGTGTGATGGTTCAACCCAGATACCCAAAAGCTTAGAGAAGTTGATGCTGCTTCTGGACATGGTTAAAATATGGCTTCTCTTTTGCACAGTAAAGTTTTATGCTGCATTTGTGAATGTAACTCTGTTTTCTAGTAAGTAATTCCTTGCCTGTGTGGTTATAGCAGCTACTGATGAATAACGGTTGAGCTTAGGCTTAGGTTTGTACCCTTTCAGATTCCTTGAATTGTTTAATGCTTTCCAGTCTTTCTTTGAGGAACATTTTCAATAATTTCGTCACACATTTGTTAACAAACTGGAGATCCTCTGCCCATTTTTGGTGCTCAAATATTCAGCCTTACATAGATACTGGGCTTGTACCAAATAATGTTTACACATCATGTAATCATCAGTAATGATCATCACATCATTATTTACTTGTTTTTGTTTTACTCATTACTAGCCCCCCTCCCTATATACTGTATATATATCCTGTAGCCTATAAAGTAATACAGCATTCAAAATAAGCAACTATCCTATGAGGTGAATGTCTTTACTGTTCCTTCCAGGGGCCGAATGAATTTCCTATCTATGACACTACACTCAGTATCATCCTGTCTAAATCTCACTCTCCCTTTTCTGGGAAGAGAAACAGAGAGCAGTGGTGCACTGGGAGCCCCTCAGCACTAAGCCATCTCACTCACATTCCCATTTCTCTACTTTTTCATTCTATTGCTATTTATACCCGTCTAAAGCTGGATTAGGAGGATTCACAGCACAAACATGGCCTGCATCTGGGTCCATACACATTCACTCTAATGCTCAGCGCCACTTCTTATGAAGCCTGACAGTTCAGCTCTGATTGACACTGATTGTTATTGAGTGTGCCCTTTTACTCATATCAATTCCTATCTCCTGATCAATGGAGTTGAACGGTGCACAAATAAAGCCTGACAGGGTGGCAAGAATACTGAAGCTCTGCAAAGTCATTCATGAATGTGTGTGCATCTTAGATGATAAATTACAGGGATCAAAACATGGGGAATGATGCCAGATATGACAATCAATATAATAAACATTAATGGCCCCCTGCTGTTGCTTTTAAAGATGCCAGCTCAAGTTGAACAAGCCTTCTTAGATCAATAAATATAGAAGCTTGCTGTTAGTCAAGCACAAAATGCTTAGTTTCACCAAACACATGAGAGGAACATGAGTCAAATGTTGACAGCATTGTGAAGAAGGAATAATCAAGTTCATCTGAAGGGACTAAATTCAGCTGAAACAAGGCAAGTATAAACTGTTTCATCTGGGTGACAGACTCATTAAATGGAAGATTCACTTAAATGAAACTTTCATTTAAAATTTCATGTCTTTGTTAAGAAGAATAGTTTGTGATGATGATTAGGGCAAACGAGACTACTTAAAAGAGAATATGGAGTGAAAGTAGAGGTTGATAGACTCAAAAGGAAGCAATATGTGAATCAGGCAGAAAGTCAGTTGGTCAGTACCCTTCTTCTCCATTTTTATTTCATCTTCTGAACTTATTATTTCTGCCAGTAAAATATAAATTCTCACAGTAGGCTCAAGCTACTCTGTCAACTCTATTTCTATCTATGGCTGCTGCATGTCTTGTACAACAAAATAGATTTTTTATATCCTATATTCTGCAGAGAATAAGTTTGCCATTGTTGTTCAAACGGTGTCTAGAGCCCATGTGCTCTATTTCAAATAACTTGACTCATATGAACTTAAGCATATAATTTCATTCACTTTTCACAGTACAGTTGCAAAAAATACTAAATAAAGACTAGACTTCTGCACTAATTACTAACAATTCTAGTCTAAGTCACACTTAGATAACAGATGTTATCTAAGTTGTACTGTTCTTATCTTTATTGAGTAAACATCCACAGTGCAGGCTAGAAAAAATGTGAAATCTTGAATTTCCTAACATACAGAGCCTTGCAAAAGTATTCACCCCCCTTGGCATTTTTCGTATTTTGATATCTCACAACCTGGAATTAAAATGAATTATTTGAGGGCTTGCATTTCATTTACATAACATGCCTACAACTTGGAACATCTGATTTTCTTTTTATTGTGAAGTCAACAACAAACAGGACAAAATGACAGAAAACTTCAGTGTGCATAACTATTCACCCCCCTAAAGTCAGTACTTTGTAGAGCCACCTTTTGCAGCAATTACAGTTTAAGTCACTTTGGAGTCTCTATGAGCTTGCCACATCTTTCCACTGGGATTTTTGCCTATTCCTCCGGGCAAAACTGCTCCAGTTCCTTCAAGATAGATGTTTTCAACTGCTGAACAGCAATGAACAGCTGATAGATTTGGTGGATGGCCCTCTCTTGGCAGGTTTGTTGTGGTACCATTTTCTTTCCATTTGATGACAATGGATTTAATTGTCCTCCAGGAAATCAACAGAGATTTTGATATTTTATTTTAACCCAAACCTGACTTGTACTTCTCAACAACTTTGTCCCTGACTTGTTTGAAGATCTTGGTCTTCATGGTGTTGTTTAGACAGTGGTACCTCTTGCTTAATGGTGTTGCAGCCTCTGGGGCCATTAAGAAAAGGTGTGTATATACTGACAGAGATCATGTGACACAGAGGTGGACTTCATTTCACTAAGCATGTGACTTCTGAAGATAATTGGTTACACCTGAACTTTTTAGGGGCTTCATAGCAAAGGGGGTGAATACACATGCACATGCCAATTTTCAGTTTTTATTTCAGAAATTATTTTTATATATATATATATATATATATATATAAATTATTTGTATTAAAAAACATTTAAATACAAGTTATAATGTAACAAAATAGGCAAAAAGCCAAGGGGGATGAACACTTTTGCGAGGCACTGTATATAGCTTGCAAACATTTCATTTCAGTTTCAGTTCATCTGTATTTCAGGGATGACTTGCATTCACAGCTATCTTCAGGTCATGCTAAAGCATGTTTATAGGGTAAAGGTCAGGACACTGACAGCTAACATCTTTTCAGCTTTAGGTCATGGACTGCTGTCTTTACACTTTCATGTGAAATGCTTTGGTACACCTTTGAATGCATTGGTTCCTCAGTCATCTAAAGACATCCAGTTGGGATGAGGTTGTGTGTTATGCACTATGTATTTGTGATAAAAAAAAGTCCCCAGAAGCATTGTGAAACATCATGTGGTGTTGGGTAAATTTTTGAAAATTTTTATATTTACATTTTGGGACAGCAAATGCTTCCCTTGTGGTAACCTTTCATAAACACCACTCTTACAACTGTACATTATAATGGGCAGAAAATGAGATTTAGGTCATAATCATACCCTGAACCAATTACTGGAAACTGGAAAGTGGTCAAATCACCCCTTAGTTTGAAGATCTTTTTTATAGAAAGGGTTCAAAATTTCTAAAAGATATCTTACATCATAAGACAAAACTGATCAATAGAGGATGCAAGAATAGGCATAGTTTTACAATTGATGGTTTGTGTGTTCGTTTTAACTGTGCAATGACTGGCTTTTTATGGCAGTTATATGGCTATTAATTATGTTCTTTTGCTCACTCAATCTCTCCTCCTCACCTGTGTGATGCTGTCCTTCAGACTGGGAGAGCGCTGTCTACGGGTGGTGGTCGTGGCCATAGTGGTAGTGGTCTCCATGATGGTCGTGGACATGTCAGCAGCAGCTGGAGGTGTGGCAGAGGTGGTCTCTGCAGACAAAACAGAGGGAGCATCCCCTACCAAGCGTAGGTTGCCCTCCACCTTCACATTGGGGTCACTCTCAGCAGCCAATTTCAGCACTTGGAGCCCATTGTAGTACAGGCCTGAGATCTGGCCCTGGAATGGCCGGCCTTTATCCTGACCTCCAATTTTAATGGCTGCTTGACTGTTGAAGATGGTTAGCTGTCGCCCTATAATGGATCAAAACAGGGATGGACAGAAAGAGGGCAAAAGCCAGAGAGGGAGAGACAGAAGAAGGAGCAATAGAGGCAGAATGACAGCAAAGCAGACAGAAACAGAGAGGCAAAGAGCCACGTATCAGTATGGATGTGAAGCTAAGTTCTGCATATTTTGTGTCAACGTCTACCTGCATGGGCTGATAACACTTTGAACACTGGGACCTTGCAATGGAAATCTCCAATTCTAATGTCCTTTCACTTTTGACCCACACAGAACAGGAGTCAAAGTGATGTTTAAAAGATGAAGTCAAAGATCAGCTACAAAGTAGTTTTGCTGTACCTCTAGAAGGGCTAGATGGAAGGACAATCGAGAAATGCTCTTATAATTACAGAATACACAAGTATATATCATCATCTGAGCCTCATTAACCTAGCGGGCCTTGAGTGATAGATAATGAAGTGAATAAAGGCAGCAAAATTGGAAAACAATATTTATGAATATGTAAAGAGCTCTCGGATATGTTTTATTCAGAGGTCTTGTTGTTAATCTGCATGGATAAGTGTCATCTGCTAGCT
Source organism: Crenuchus spilurus (assembly GCA_036984385.1). Taxonomy (NCBI): domain Eukaryota; kingdom Metazoa; phylum Chordata; class Actinopteri; order Characiformes; family Crenuchidae; genus Crenuchus; species Crenuchus spilurus. Next base: position 46,224 of record BRDA01004020.1, on the reverse strand, counting down.
CCAATGCTAATGTGTTACCAGGGCATGAGCGTTTTCTTCCTTATCCTTAGGCCCCATGCACAGACCAATATAGAGGCGTGCACACATGCTCTCTCTCTCTCTCTCTCTCTCACACACACACACACACACACACACACACACACACACACACACACACACACACACACACACACACACACACTCACACTCACACTCACACTCACACTTTGACTTATTTGTCATTAAGAAGTTGGTCTCCTGGACTCTACATTCATCTCTCTTGTCTAGTCAGTACTGATCCAATACTGTTCATTCTAGACTGGTTCAAAACAGAAAAAATCATATAAGGTAAAATTCTTTAAAAGAATATTAAACCACAGGTGTTTAACCAAAAAAGCTTACAGATTTCATTGAATTAAATTACATGAAAATTTTAATTCAATAATTAATTCTATTGAAAATTCATTATTTAATTCAATAATTTAATTATATTGGAAAAAAAAAACCAAAACCAAAAACTGAACAATCAAGCTTAGCTGACAAAAGAACTCCAGTGCATACTGGATCTCAATAACAGCTATTTAAATTGATAAGAGGACAGTTGATTGTGGAAAAATGGATCTTGCCATTGGCTTCTAAAAGATGGATTTGAGCCATCTACTTATTTCTGATGAGCAGGTACTCTGGCACAGTTGATTATGAAGTGGGCAGCTGTTATGCCCTTAGTTGAGAGCCACTCCATCCTTAATGAGAGGTTGACTTTAAACAAGAGAAGGCTGTAGTTTCTAAAGGTAAGTTTGATAAAAGTGAGCAATGTAACAAAAGACCAGAACTCCTATCTGACAGTTAGTTTTCCCCTGACTGGTTTCTATAGACTTGCTCATCTTTATGTACTTGACCACCTAACATATGTCTTATTAACATATCCCTATCATAATATCTGAATAGGTGTTTGATTCTGAATGAGTAAGAGAATAGCTCACTTGGCTTAACATTAGAATCACTGAGATTCCTAATTAGTGGTAATCTATAGCTTGCTCATATATTCATTGAACTAGACTGCAATTCCAAATTGGTACTGGCATGAGGTGGGTAAGGTTGGATGACTCAATCAGCACTGCAAAGGAGGCTTGAGGGCATGACTGCAGAATCTGTGGAGACCAGGACTTATTTTTCTAAAATATGCTAAGTCGTCAAACAAAGAGAATGCAAAGGTAAGAATGTCTAAGCATACATCGATAATACACATCATCAAATGAAACATTCCTATAGCAAAGACTTCAGAAATATGACAGGTTTGTACATTACAAAACACACATGTTAAAGGGACATTGTTTATATGTCAACTGTACGTGTAAACATTGAATTAAAATCATATTTGATTAATGACGAGATTTTTTCCCCATTCATAGTTAGAAAATGTTTAACCCTCTGAGTTATTGAGAAGTAGTTATTGCGGACTGGAAATGCAGCGCTTTAAGAATGTAGTTATTTTTAGTTTAATGTCCTATTTAAATGCAAGATTAAATCTGCTGTGTGAGTTAGGCACAAGCTACATTGTAAATTGCATAATCTTTGTGGCGCATGGGGTTGATTCAGGTTATATTCGTTGCTGAATGTTAGGATGGATGTCAGGAATGGTCTTTAACCCTTCAACTCACAGACGTCGTGAAATAAGCTCCAGATTACTTTGCAATCCTTAGCATTTGTTTTCAAATCGAATGAACTGAAACACGCTGAAACAGAAAGGTCAGTTTATCTCACTGTCAGGTAAGTGTATTTGTTCTACACTTAACATTTATCTGAGATGCTTGCACATCAGAAAAGTTTGCATATAAATGAAAAAGGCATAACGAACGTAAGAAGCCAGAATTGGTGAACTTTATGCTGCACTTTTTGTGAGTGGAGAGTACTGATTGTACTATGCTAGTACTCAAGCGTGGTGTGGATGATGTTTGTAGGGTAAGGACTGAGGTTGTCAATGTGATTTCCATTGTAATTCACAAGTACTCAATGTCCTATGTGTCAAAAATTAGCCAAAGACAAACAATGGGCCTCATTCATCAACCACTCTTAAGAAGAAATTTATTTAAAAATAAACCCAATTAAGACGTTTTCCTGAAGATTCTGACATTCACCAATGTTGTTTTACTTATTTGGGATTTGTTCCTTAGTAAGAGCAGAGTTCTACGTCCACTCAAGAGCAAACTTACGTCTTTGAGTGCTGACATGCAAAATCAATGAGTTTACTTCAGTTCTCCAGTTGGATAATATGGAGAACAATCAATGGATTGTTGAAACATCCATCCATCCATCATCTTCCGCTTATCCGTGTCCGGGTTGTGGGGGTAATAACCTAAGCAAAGTAGACCAGGTGTCCCTCTCCACAGCCACCTCTTCCGGCTCATATGGGAGGATTCCAAGGCGTTCCCAGGCCAGCTGAGAGATATAATCTCTCCAGCATGTCCTGGGTCTTCCCCGGGGGGTCCTCTCAACTGGACATGCCTGGAAAACCTCACCCAGGAGCCATCCAAGAGGCATCTGTACCAGGTGCCCAAACCATCTCAACTGGCTCCTCTGGACATGGAGGAGCAGCGGCTCTACTTCAAGCCTTTCCCGAATGTCTCTTCACCCTGTCTCTAAGGGAGAGCCCAGTCACCTTACGAAGAAAGCTCATTTCAGCCACTTGTACCTGTGATCTCATTCTTTTGGTCACTACCCAAAGCTCATGACCAGGTGAGGGTTGGAACATAAACCAACTGGTAAACAGAGAGCTTTTCCTTCTGGCTCAGCTTTCTCTTCACTAAGACAGACCGGTACAGAGCCTGAATCATGGTGGACACTGAACCGATCCACCTGTCGATCTCCCGCTCCCTCTTACCAACTGTTATAACATTTAAGAGCAAATGTAAGAAAAAGACTTAAGAAGATATTGATGAATGAGGCCCAATCTTGCTATTTTTGAAATACACTCAAAGGGTTAAAGACAGATCAAGTGCGGTTTTACGTCAACTTTACGTTCAGTTTAATGTGAAAAGAACGTCCCTTTAACTATCTGGAAGTGGAATGTTGATCCCTTTTCCAAGAGTTAGCGCTTTTTTAGGAAATCATGTTTAGCAACGGTTGATGTGTTAGAGGGGAAGACAAGGAGGAGAAAAACAGATCATAGAAACCAGCAAACTATTTACAGACAGTTATTGCAGTTACGAGGTGTTACTGAAGGGTTAGTCAGGGATTATGTTATGTATTAAACCTTAATCTCCGAAGCGGTGCAGTTCTCAGTTCTTGTTAAGGGCAGGAGGTTGGAAATAGGCAGGAAGACAGCATCAAGAGATGGTCAATAGACTTGGACATACTGTGTGGGCAGCTACAGCTTCAGATTTGTGTAGAGTCTGAAGCAGTTCACAGTGTTGGAGATGCCAATTGCGTAAAGCCGAATTGTGGAAACTGCACCTCTTACAGAGTCTTAATAAGGCATTAATTCACTGTTTAATTAAGTCATTATTTTTACCTTTGTCGAGTAGCCACTCGTCAACTACCCGACCGAGTCTGTATGGAATTCTTTGCCTGGCTATAGCCAGCCGTTCATTATCAAAGTTCCCTTCAAAGAATTTAGAGAGACAGATAGTTAGAGGTTAATATCTGGAAGTTCAAGCGTCACAAGGTTAAAAAAGAAACATGGCAACAAGATTAGCAAGGTTTTCAAGTTAGGAACTGGAAGCTAGCTTTACGATGTGCGTTATGTTGGTTTAGGATGGACTAGACTTAGACTAGTTAGACAGTTTTAGAAGAAACTAATTAGAACATTTTAAAATCTGGTTAGAATGCTGCACATATTTAGAGATCGTTTAACGTCTAGTTTGATCATTTCGTTGATTTCAGTGTCATTTCAGGGAAGCAAGATATAATCTAGAACAATCCATAAGATATCAGTGAGTACCCACAGTCATAATGTCACATATTTTGACATGCATTTAACACAGACAAAATATAGTATGCTGAGGAAGACATTTTCAGCTCTGTGTTTAACCAGGTAATTACATTCAAATAAGATATGATAGACTTATGTAATTATAGTCAGAAACCTCATGGTAATTGACTTTTAGGCCTTTGCTCAGATAAGAGGCGATATGTATCTGAGCTACTACACTTCCCTTTATCCCTGTATGTGTGAGACAGGTTCAGATAGGGTCTTTGTAGCAGGCCTGAAATGAGTTCTATGGGCCCGTCACCTCATTGAGGGATAAGGATCTATTCCCATTACAGCTCTTTCTACTCCACTTCTTAGGCTTCCCTCCCTCTGTCATTTTCTTCCATTCCTTCATCTTAAATTCCTAAGCTACCTGTAGCCAGTCACAGAAGAAGGAGTTATTTAGACTCTCAGATGTCTACGTTGATATATTTGCTATACAACGGCATTTGATTTGACCTTTAATAGCTCAGAAAACATATAAAAATGATGAATAGAGCTGCTCTCTTTTTTCCGCACTGTCACTTCCACAGCGTCTTGACAGCTAGAACAACTCGAGGTCTGTTCTTCTTACAGTAGGATGTATAGTCGCATAAGCCCGTAGTAACTGGTCCGTATACAGCACAATGTGCCGACTTCATCCTATGACACCCGCCTCATCACTTCTTGCACTATCCCTACCCACCCTGCACTCTGAATGGGGGCCAAAACCTCCCACTTCCTTAAGCCTGTTACAAGCTCTCATGTGTGACAAATGCTCTGCCAAACCTTCAAAGAAAACTTGAAATAGAGCTCATCCATGAGTAAGCAGCTGGTGGTGCAAGGAAAAAAGTAAAAAAAAAATAAAAAAAAAAAAAGTAGAAAAAGCTAGGCTAACCAATAAAACATGTCCTGTTACATTGCTTATAGAGGCTCTCCAGTTTTCTGACCAAAAATAAACCAAAATTCCTCAGACGATACAATGTAGTATCAGAGAAAATATTGTCCTTATTTCCAGTAAAACCCTAGAACAGATGCAAGGGGCCTGTCTACGCTTATATCCACAGGGAGCTTCAAATCTGCCATCAGACAACATATCTCGTTATCTAATCCTCCGTTTTAATTAACTGAATTAATCACGGCTGTTAATCTCAGACAAACGCTGCCAACTCCGTTTACACACAAAACTTCTTGCGTCCTGGATGCCGCGCACACGTGTGCAGCCCTTTGAAGTTCTTTCAAGAGGAAAAGAACAGCTTGTGCCATTTTATAGAAACATGTGTAGCTCTGTCTAAAAAGGCAGCAGGACAGGGCTTTGGCTACTTAGAAGCCAGGCTTATATTCCTTGGCTCAGTAAAGGACCAGCCCCATCCACCTCCATCACCTGAGGAGGCTTAGAGGAGCCTCTAACAGCTGGGAAGCCTAAAGTCTCAGTGCTAGAAAACCAATTTTCCCTTTCAGAAATCAGACGCTATCTCTGGCAGCGGGTGAGCCTAGCCATTCAACCTCCAGTGGTCGGCAGAGCAGCCTTCGCTCTATGGAGGATGGAAGAAGACAGGCAGGTGGGAGAATCCAGAAGGGCAGAGTGGAGCTCTGTACAAATAAGTTTCTCCCACTCCGAGCTGCGTTTTGATAGAAAGCCCCTTGATTCGGACGGCGGGCCTGGTGTGTGGCAGGGTATTGGAGAACAGATTGGAAAATGAGGCCGGGGCGTGAGCGGGGGCAGTTATTAGAGGCATAGAAAATGTCTTCCTGTGGAACAGCAGCTATGAGAGGGAGGCGAGTCCCTGAGCACACAGTGGGGAGAGAGAGAGTTTGCTCACATTTCTCTGGGTAAGCGCAGAGGGGTGGGCCACTGCAGTGGGAGATGTTTGTTTGAGCACAGCTAACGGCTCAATAGTAGCTATACCGCAGGGATGGCCAGAACATTTTTGAGTGTTTAAAGCATTATTTCCACATTGTGCTTGATAGTACTAGTACATGATGAGAAACGGGTTGAATCTTAATTGTCTTGATGCTCTTTTCCTTACTCTTTATCTCTTGATACTGTTTATGGACACCCCTTCTATTGACTGCATTCAGCTACTTTGCATCAATTGCTGACAGATGTGTAAACGCACATACACAGCTTGTAGACAAATACTGCCAACAGAATAGAACTCTAAAACATGAACCCATTGGCACCACCACAAAGAGCTTAAATCCAGATGGTGCTCCATCCGGTTCTTTTGGGATGAGTTGGTGATGAGGTGGTGGTGGTGATCATCCAACATCCTGAGCTCATTAATGCTCTTGTCAATTAATGCAATCAAATCCTCACAGCAATGCTTCCGATATCTAGTAAGCCTTTCCTGGACAGTAGAGGCAGTTATTCTTACAAAAGCATTTTTTTAATATATAATTTTTGCCCATTTTCTCCCCTTCCCAATGTGGTAGCAGCCAATTAACCCATCCCAACCACTAGGGGGCTCTCCTCATCACTTTGCACTGCCCTTGATTCTAGGAGGGTGAAGAGAAGCACAAGCCTCCTCCGTTGCGTGTGATGCAGCCACCATCTCTTTTAGAACTACCGCTGATACACCGTCACTGGGGAGCCATCGCGCTCGGAGGAAAGCGCAGGATTCCCAGCTCCGAATTGACCAATCAGTAGATGCCTGAGACAGCGGACATTGCAATGTGTGAGTGATAGGGAGAGTGAGGGCGTTATCTACTTGCCCAGAGAGAGCACTGCCAATTTTTGCTCTCTTGGGCCCCGGCTGTTGATGACCAACAGCAAGACTGGGATTCAAACTTGCGATTCTCTGGTCATAGTGTCAGCGTCTTCGCCTGCTGAGCCACTGGTTGATTTTGGAAGAGACAATAAATGGGCAGGTGTCCCAATATATATTTTTCCTATATAGTGTATTTTGATTACATTAACTGATGAATTTTTTTGCATTGTAGGATTTAGGACGTCTATTCTTATGGTCATCTCAGTGAGGTGTTTTGGTCTTTGTTGTAGAAAGTTTGTCTGGAGGAACGCATTTACAGCTGTACATAAACCCCCCCCTGCCTGCCCAAAAGCAAAGCTGGCTAGATATTTACTGTAAAGGATCCAAATTCATCTCGGGCTGAATGTATTAGACGAGGCAGCTTGGAGGGAAATATGTCAATTTGCAATTGTTATTAGATTGTTCATGCGGTGGTTATCTGGGCCCTCCACGCGGTGACTCAGAGTGCCTGGGAAGAGTTTGAAGGCAAAATGGGCACACTTCAAAACCTAATAATGTGCATTCGCAAATATAAATCAATTTGCACTCTGGCAAAAGGCATGCCTCCAATATGCCTCTAAATTGCTGCCAAAGGCTTCAAACAGTAACCGTCAGATTTAGGAGCAGAAAAATGTAGCCTCTATAGTTTATTTTGAGGGCGATAATTGCATGTCTTTGGGGTTGGCTGTGGCTTCCCTCTCTCTCTCACACACATACACTCTCGCGCTCTCTCTCTCTCTCGGAGTTTGTCACTGCTCACGTGTAGCTGTTCCTGATATTTCCTCCCTCCCTCCCTCCCTCCAGCACACAAACAGCATCTCAATGCCCACATGTTGGGGGATCCCTCCTCCAGCCAGCTGAAGGGTCGTTACCTGATGGGTAGCGCTCGATGACGGGCTGGTTGTCCACCTGTAGAGTGGCATTGCCACCGCTGCGTGTGAAACGCACCACGTGGTACTTGCCGTCACTTACGACGACTGCTGGCTCATCTATGGTGATGTCATCTGTGCCCACATTGAAAATGACCCCAATCTTTCCTTGTTCCTGTGGAGGAAGAAGTACATTCACATTCAGAAAAATCAAATCAAAAATATCACATTTGTATCTGATGATGTGATGAAATCCTCACTGTCCTAAGAAAAAACTGGAAAATAATATTTTATGATAATGGAAGAATATTCTGCTTCATTCTAAGTATTTTTGGACCATATCTATTGGTCCATATGTCATAAAATGTTCACACAAAGTAAAGGGTACCTGGTATTTTCAAAAGACATAAAATACAAATAAAAGCAAAAGAAAAAGTTTCTGATATGACAGCCATGATATTTAAGCCTGCTTTCTTACAGTTAATGAACACAAGCTTCTTGTACTCTGTGGTTACAAACAAAGACACTTTGACTGGACTGTTTTGTTTTCTTCTGCTTCTTATACTGTAACAGACAGATTTCCAAAGAAACTTTTAAAGGGCTCATATCACAGAAAACCACATTTTTGAGGAAAGAAGTATGAAAAATGTGATTATTGCAGTATGTAAACATTTTTGAAGTTTCAAAACACAACATTCATCCCAATTCACCCAAATGTACCCCATTAATGCAGACGTGATATGGAAATTTTCAGAGCAGGCTGATTTTTTAAATCAGCCACATAGTGTCTATATATATATACAGTATATGATCTTGAATACAATGCTAGAGTTAAGTATTGCTACAATGCTAAGTATTAAGATTAAGATTAAGATGAACCAATTTACCAATGTGATTTTCACAGAATGGAATTTGACCTCCGCATTTAACCCATTCGTGCAGTGAAACACACACACACTAGTGAATTTGTGCCCGAAGCGGTGGGCAGCCCTTATCCACCGGCGCCCGGGGAGCACTTAGGCGGTTAGGTGCCTTGTTCAAGGGCACTTCAGTCATGTCCTGTCTGGGGATCAAACCGGCGACCTTCTGGTCACAGATCCTTACCACTAGGCCATGGCTGCCACCCAATTTTTTTTTTTTTTTAAATTAATTATTATATCATTTTTTAAAAATTAATTTTATAATAAATTATTAGTAAATACTGCAAAAAATAAAAATCTATGCATGAAAGAAGATAAACTTAAATAATAAAAATACTTAATGAATGTTGTTGTCAATAAATAATAATAATAATAATAATAATAATAATAATAATAATAATAAATGTAAAAAAGAAAGACACTATAAAGAGAAAATGCTAAACAAAGGAGTGAGAGAAATGACACAGAGAGAAACAGAGAGGTCGTATGCAGAGAGGAAAGAGAAACATCTGCCTGCCTGGTCATGCTGCAGTAACTCACCCTTGGGAGAAGAGCAGAGCAGTGTCCTCTGTAATGCAGGTGGGAAATGGAGTGTGTCTCCATGTTTTACATTCATCACCTTTCTCTCTCTCTCTCTCTCTCTCTCTCTCTCTCTCTCTCTCTCTCTCTCTCTCTCACCCCTCTTTCTGTCTCTTTCTCTCTCCCTCTCTTTTCCTCCCCCACCACCACCAGCCATTCACTGACATGTATCAGTTCTGACACTTTCCTGCTGTTTCTGTTTTAAACAGAGACTCGTCTCCAGTCACCAGTGAACAGCACCTGTGCAGAAAGCACAGACTGCCTGTGGGTGGCGCCGCTGAGCAGCTGTGTGCTGCCACCTCAGGGTGGGGTTGGGCATGGTGCTAGCTGTAGTTGGGGAACTGCGGGTCATGGTGCTAATGTGGCAGGCTGCAAAAGCAGAGGAAAAGCTCAGCTGTTTTACAGCCTTGTCATGACCCACTGTATCCAGCAGTCTGAGGCCAGTGGGAAGAGAGCCAGAGCCAGCATTCAGAAAGCAGTCCCAGCTTCCTGGAGCCAGCACAACAGGCCTGATCTAGCTTCCACACACGTTTCCAGTTTGGATATATTCTTCCTTCTCTCTGACCTCAACTGACAGGTTCTCATTTAGATGCTGATGCCTGACAAATATCAAATGCAACATACGATGAATACAGAGAATGTTCTGGAGACTGAAGGACAGGGATAACAAGCAAAGCATCAGTGTATCAGTGCTAGTCTCATATCGGCAACTGCTCACCATACAAATGAGTAGGAAGATACACAGCAATTCTGAAAATGCAAACAAACTCTGGCATAAACTTTTAGGAGGAATTTCAAGTGATGACATGAATATAACACATGAAGTACTAATGAATCAATGCTGTAACCATAAAATTTCTTCTCTTGTTGCTAGTCTGGTGAAGCGTCTAGAGGGCAGCTGTGGCCTGGTGGTTCGGGATTTGGTCACAAGGTTGCCAATTCCATCCCCGGACAGGTCATGACTGACTGAGCAAGGCACCTAACCCCCAACTGTTCACAGGGTGTAGTGGATAGGGACTGCCCACCGCTTCGGGCACATGTGCCCACTGCACCCTAGTGTGTTCACTAGTGTGTGTGTGTGTGTGTATGTGTTTCACTGAATGGATGGATGGAAGCACAGAAAGGATGTGGTCCAGAAAAGGAGGAGTACACTTAACCAACTGTTTGAAGATCACCAACATCTGATTAAAACGTTGTGCTCCTGACTATTTGAAATAAAAATTTTGCGGAAGTTTGTAGATACCACAGTAAATCTGCCAGTGTTAAATCAACACTATTAGAGTTAAATTAACACTGAGGGTGTTAAAATGTAACACTCTCAGTGTTAATTTAACTCTAATAGTGTTAATTTAACACTGGCAGATTTACTGTGTATTGGACATCCCTCATTTAAACAAATGATGCACTGCTCCAATTTGACACTACAATACATCATTTTGTTGTATGGGAATATAATCAGATGTCTAAGCTTTTAAACAATATATGTCCAAATGTTTGTAGACACTTTGTTTAATGAATGCATTCAGCTACTTTGCACCCACTGCTAGCACAGCTTGTCTAGTCCCTGTATAGAAGCACTGTCAATAGAAAAGGATTCCCAGGAATATATAAACATGATCCTATTGACACCATGTCTAATGCCAGGCATGAGCTAGAGGGGTATAAAACCCAGCATTGAGCTGTGGAGCAGTGGAACTGTGTTCTCTGGAATGATGATGCTCCATCCACTACATTTGGGATACGTTGGGGAGGTATTCATACAACATGATCGTGACCTCACTAACACTCTAGTCACTGAATGCAATCAAGAAATTCAGAAGAAACAATGGAAGAGCAGGTGTCCAAATACTTTTGCCCATCATGTACGTTTGCATTATTTTGTTATTCTATGCTAAGCCAGTTTTTACAGGTAAAATAACTATAGAACCCTTGCAGATGACGTCATCAAACTTCCGTTCCGCCATGAGGAGGGGCAAGCTAGTACACACTTGGCCTGTCATATACTCGGATTTCCAAATCAGAAAAAATGGCAAGTGTTTGTGTTATTTTTATTTTTTGTAGATTGTAGCAACCGTAAAAATAGTGAGAAAGGCCACGGTTTCTTCAGGCTTCCAGCTGTCATTAAACATCAACGCCAAAGGACGCAGGAATAACTCGACGGATAACTTGGCTCTCACGGATAGCTCGCTCTGACCTCACTACTGAATAGAGCCTGAACAACCTACGTGTATGTTCTGATCACTTCATTAATGGAAAGTATATTTTTATAAAATTTTATTTCTAGGTTTTTGACAATTTTTATCCCCTTCCCAATGTAGTGGTAGCCAATTAGCCCATCCCCTCCGTTAGGACTCTCTCCATCACTTTGCAATGTCCCTGACTCTAGGAGGGTGCAGGCAAGCACAAGCCTCCTTCGTTGTGAGTGATGCAGCCACCACTTCTTTTTCAAACCACCGCTGATACACCGTCACTGGGGAGCCAACGCACTCGGAGGAAGGCACACAGGGTCCCCAGCTCCGATTGGACCAATCAGTAGATGCCTGAGACTGTGAACATTGCAATGTGAGAGTGATAGGGAGAGTGAGAGCGCCATCTACCTGCCCAGAGGGAGCACTGCCAATTTTGACTCTCTTGGGTCCTGGTTGTTGATGGCAAACAGCATGACCGGGATTTGAACTCATAGTCATAGTGGTAGCGTCTTAGCCCGCTGAGCCATGTAAGTACATTTTTAAGAAGTTATGGTGTCAACATGGTCAAGAATTAAATGTACGCTCTGGTTTAAGTTGCATCGCATTTCTGTGACAAATATTTACTTTGATTCCACAACATGACCACGATAAATTCAACTATCAATACTCAGACAGGGTACAAAATTGTAGAAAATTCCAGGAAATGCCTCCACGTTTTGACTGAATCGTGCTTTCTCTACATGGTAGGGATCAAGCCCTTTCATTACATTAAGCTTTGTCAATAGATAAGCTTATACTCTGGTCGCAATTGTGGTTGATATTCGCTCTCATATACACTACAGTCTGCCATGTTGCCCCTCGCTATGGCGGACGGTGGAGAACTCTGACGTCATTGCAAGGCCTCTATAGTATGTCTGCTGGCTCTTGAGAGTTTGTTGCTGTAGTGCTTAATGCTATCAGCTGGCACTCAGAGGATGGAATTCTGCCATCAGGCCGTCTTTGTCAGCCTACTCGGCACGCTCTCTTTATCTTGCCTTCTCTCTGTCTCTCCTCCTCTCTGACAGGCTCTCATCCAATAGCCTGCCTATCTTACCTGTAGAAGAGCAAGGCGTCAGCCACTCTGCCGAGACATGCCACGCACCGCTCATAGAAAGGAAATAAGGTCCTCACAGCTCTGGGATATCCAAATTTTGCTTTGAGAAAGAAACATGGATTCTATTATTGCTTGTGCAAGATAAAGCCTCATGCTCCACCAGCCGCACGGTCTGTTGAAGAGACATTTCATTTATACAGTCAGGCTTCAAACTGTCATTCCAGAGCTGTTTCTCAGTGTGGAACTGATGTAGCCATCTCACATTCCACTGCAAAATCAGCCCTCACACATCATCACCTAAAAACCTGCTCAACTACACACAGGCAACCTAGTGGTGCAGATGATGGTGTCTATAGCTTATTAAAGCACATGCTGTAGAGGTTGTGATGCAAAGAGACTTTAACTAGTTAAAGTACCACATTAACTACATCAAAGGAAGCTGTAACAGTGGTCCACAACACTGCCTCAGCTGGTCAGAGCTTAGACACTGCAGACTAAAATGATTAACAGCTTATTTTTGCTAGAAATGTTTTTTGCAGATGACTGAAAGCTTAAGTACACTATATGGATAAAAGTATTGGGACACCTGCTCATTCATTTCTTCCTGAATCAAGAGTATTCAAAATTCTGTAGCCTGCTTTTGTTAGAGTGCACAGTAAATATGTCAGTGTTAAATCAACACTATTAGAGTTAAATTAACACTGAGGGTGTCAAAATGTAACACTCTCAGTGTTAATTTAACTCCAATAGTGTTGATTTAACACGGGCAGATTTACTGTGTGACTGTCTCTTGCTCTTTCTACTTTTTGGAGCTTTGTGCGAATCATTTGATTGCATTCAGCCTTATCCCCAGCTCATTCCAAGAATACTGGATTGAGCACCATCATTGCAGAAAAGTCAGTTCCACTGATCCACAGCACAATGCTGGAAGGGTTTACACCCCTCCATGCCTGGCATTAAGCATGGTGCCAACAGGTTCATGTTTATCTGCTCTAAAGAGTTCTATTGGCAGTACTTCTCCACAGGGACTAGACAAACTGTGTGTGCATCTGTCAGCAATGGGTGCAACTTAATGTAGCTGTAATGCATTCATTAGAACATTTCTTATTCATTTAGCAATACAATAATATTGCATTTTGAAGTTTACATAAGAAGGGTAAACGTTCTTTCCCTCGCCTCCTACTTAACTGGACCACCAGGCTTGCAACAGCTTGCGCCTGTTTTTATTATCCCACTTCAGCCCACTCTGTCCTGTTTCCTCATTCATCATAAACTCCTCATGCTTCATTGCGTTGCTGTCAATGAAATGTTCATCCAAGACACAGCCTTGATGCTCTTCTGCCATGAG